>WMED01000943.1:16531-30361 GCA_019650415.1 Pipa parva
ACACAGTCTTTCTTTGGCAAAATAACAGTCACTTCACAAATAGCAGTTTTCCACATAAAATTCCTTAGTCAAAAACACAGTGGGTAACTGCATCCATAGAGGTTTGGTTAACAAAACAGAATACCATCCCTTCTCCTGGATTGTTTCCTTGGGGTTTCACAGTGCTGCAAAGCAAAGTAGTTTAGCAGAGCCTTTCACCATTAGTCCCAGTTCTTCCTCTCACAAGGATCTTCAGCCTCTGCCACAGAAAAATCACTTCCTGACTCCCAACTACACCCACAACTGGCTCTTCCAGCTGCCTTTTGCACTCCCAGCAGTCCCTAACCTGCAGCTGGTTAGACTTACAAAATCTGACCTGAACTCCAGCAGTATGTCTGCATAATTGGGGCAAAACACGTCCCCTCAAATACAACACCTTCACAAAAGATGTTTATTTCATTAGTAGAACCTAATTTAGTATTAGTTTTGAGGTGACAGGTGCACTTTAAAGGATAATATGCTTTATTTATAAGAAAGTTTTATTGACGCCTACCAGAAATATTAAGTAAAATGCATATGTATAGGTTATTCTTCATGCATAATCAAAACATCTGAAGGTAACAAATAAATAAATAAAATATGGCTAGTTGTTTACCTCAGTGTACTGCTTTTGTGCTTGTGGTCAGGAAAGTTATAAAAGTGGTTACTTGTTTCTGTAACTGAAACTGTTAAATATTGTTTTGTCATCCAAACATCTAAGAGACAGTTTGCCTTCTCAGATTTGCATGTTCTTTCACATTATTTAGCAATAATCACTAAAACAATGTGTATAGAAACCCATAACTACTCAGTATAGTGCCTCTTTAGATACTTCCCTTACCACCAGTTACAAAACACATCTTGATCTTATTTCAAAGGCAAAGTTGTATTCAACAGTATCAGTTACAGAGCTTGCTCAAAGTATGGCATGCCGTTAAAGAACACACACAGAATTATCTATATTGAATTCCATAAATTACCATTTTACAGTTTATTTGATGCAGTACTTTCATTTGATTAACCAGTGTTACACTCTAATTAGAAAGAAAACCATTTATAATAAAAAAGGACTTTTCTCAGAATCAGTCATTTTAACATTCTGCCCAAAGTTTGGTATGTTAACATTATAATACAATACAAAAGTACAATACCTATTGCAATGATTCCTATATGCAGTAAACGTAAACATTTGTAGCTAAAATCATATTGTGATATTAACAGTCAAACATTTCCCATAACCACATGGCATACAAAGTATTCATTCATTTATCTATTGAGTATGCAAGATTAATGGCAGGAATCTTAAGCCCGAGGCTGTCAGGCTGAACAACATCCCACAGTACTAAGCTTGCCAAAATAGAAAATGGCAGAACCATTAGTTTATTGACATCAGTGTCAGAAACTTTATGAATCTTGATAGTTCCACTTTTACTTATACCTCTTACCAAATAATGATATACAATGGTGTCATCTTTATTAAAGTTAGTTAAGTTTTAGTTCTCTCGAGCTACTCTAAAATAATATTATAACAACATTACAATTTTTGAAATCTCTGGGAATTTTGGCAGCTTGATTAATGAATGTGCAGAAAGTTGTAGAACAATAAAAAAAATACATTATCTAAATACTATGAACCTGTATTCATGTGAAGAGAAAGGCTGCCACAAAGGTATTCTAAAACAAAAAAACCCAAGGCAAATACAATGTGTTAAAACTTTATTGGCAGCACTGTGAAATAGTAAAAGGGGAAAAAAATCCATGTACTGATTCCATGGAACTGTATAGTTATGTTATTTACAGGTCACCCGATTCTATAATTTTTAATTGTGTCCTTAGGGACATGAAAAAAGGAGTTGATGCTGTGCCTTTAACAGTTTATAATACTAGTGTACCTACCTTTACTGCTGGAAAACCTGAAAACTCCACAGGCTAAAATTCCTAATTTTACAAAATAAAATATTTTTCTTCTGTTTTTTATCAGAGTAAATCCCACATGGGCCTTGCAGCCGGTTTATGTCAATGAACAAGACTTATTGTTTTCAGATTTTCACTGCATAAAAATGGCCCACAACTTGAAACAAATGTTTTTAATAATAAACAGAAGGCCTCAAATGTGGTTCCAGGGTGACTATATATATATTTTTTCAATAGTACAACACTCATTCTTGTTTTCGCAGAGAAATACTGATTGTACGAGGTGCCCAACTTCTTTTTAACATCTGTTAAGGCAAAGCTAATTATTCAATATATTAGGGGGGAAATGCCATATTACTCTTTCTTTATTCTTTCTCCTGGGGATTCTTATATTTCTGTAAAAGTAAAAAGGTTGATTTAAGGTCTTTTTTGTTGTTGTTCTTAAATATGCTGCTTTTTAATAGCTGTCAGATTTTACCTTATTTATATGCTAACTGCAAGAACAATGGGGGGAAGCGATTTCAAGCAGCATTGTAAGCAATATTTATATACTAAAATTTATAGAACTCTTTTTTTGTATTTTAATGCAAGAAATCATTTATCATATTCTAGTACGAAATGTAAAAAACTGAAATGCTTAAAAAAGTATTTTTATTAATATATATATATACGGTATATACTGTATATGATTGAAAAAAATGTAAACATTTTTCCATTTTCAAAATTTCAATGCATTTTTGCTGCATTTCCTTCTAATTTATACAAGATTTGGATATTTAACTACTGTCCTCTAGGAATAAATGTTTTTTGTCACTTCAGGACTTTTTTGGGTAAAACTGAATAGGGAAAAAATTGATTCCAACTTTGGCAAGAGGTGCTAGGGTGAAAAACAGTCTGTTGAAATTGAATAATCTCAGCATTAAAAATCATGGAACTGAAATGATGAAATAATGAAAAATATGGTCAAACACAAAAAAATCACTTTGATAAATAATTAAAAATGTGCTTTAAATGCAAAGCTTTATAGGCAGTGCGTTGGCTCAGTGGTTAGCACTGCTGCCTTGCAGTGCTGGATTCTGTGTTCAGTTCCACTCTGGACTTCATCTGCATGGAGTTTGTATGTTCTCCCCACACTTGCTTGGGGTTCCTCCCACAATCCAAAAACATATATGTGTATGACTGACTAGGGAAACTAGATTGTATTGTAAGCTCCACAGGACAGGGGCTGAAATGAATGATGAATCTCTGTAAAGTGCTTTGAAATGAATAAATACAAATTAGCAACCTGTACTTCTCTTTGGTTGCTCTTGTTTTTGCTCCTTCCTAGCCTTAGACTCACTGTATGCATTACAGAACTTGTTTTTATTCCAAAGAGCAGGTTACAGTAATGTAACAATCTTGAACTGTTACAAAAACTACACATTCATTGAAGGTTCTACATAAGGTGATAACAGAAGGATGAAATAGTTATGTAAGTAATAGGGTAATGTAAAAAATAAAATAGTAATAATATATTAGAAAAAATGTTTATTTTCTTGTGTAAATAATAAAATATCAAAAATAGTTTCTTATGTTTCATCCTCTCTAAACATATATTTTGAGGGAACTTGACAGTTTCCTGTTGAAGGCTACCAAAATATATAAACAGCACATATAGTACAATTGTCAGCCATGCAGGGAATCCTAAAAAATGTGGCATAGCACAAAAGCCTAGGTATACTTCTAGGTTATTTGTAGAGGGGATTGTGAACTTTGGATGTAACAGAATAAGCCCAAATGAAAGCAAAAAACTTAATTGACTTTAATTCTGAAAATGTTAACTTTTGTGCTGGCATAGAATATATTTAGCCTTTTCCTTGTTTAACAACACAGCAGTTTTAGCTAACTTTATGATTGTGATACGGCTGTATTTCTAACAGAGGAACAGAGAGGTGAGCCATAGTTTGTTACAGGCTATGGTGCTATAAACAAATCACCCTTTTTATTAATACAGGCTGGTGTAATTATCAGCTCAGTGCTTTAGGCCAGGTCAACAATGGCTACTTTGCAGTTGAGCTGGAAAATGGCATTCATTGTTTCCAGTGGAATAATCCATACAGCATGCTTTGTTTCGCCCCATAGACAATAAAGAACCTAATTAAAATCAGCTCAGCTATAAACTAGCCACTGTGGTCCCAGCCTTGGATAAGAATCTACAGTAGAGAAAAAGTAGAAAACAGAACTTTTAGGCTAGGGCCACACTTGTTTTGTAGATGAGTTAGGCTCATTAGTTATAGTATAATTCCAGCTCAGCTGCAAAACAACCAGCATGGCCCTGGCCTAAAGGGGTCATGTTATTTAAACTGCATGTCTGTAGTGACACAAAAGGGATTCTTCTATTTTTTTATGGATGTAAAACACTGAAACTGGGTAAATGTACAGATGATAATACTCCTTGATGTCTTGGGAAAATATTCCAGTTGTTTTAAAAACACAATTATTTGGAAAATTACAAGGAGCTTCTTCTCATGCTAAAGCTCCTTCATTTTCCCCTTAACATTTATCTTGAGAAATGAGACTGTAGCTTCCTGCTTTGGTGTGATAAACCTCAGGCAAGATACTTAAAGATGAAAAATAAACAAATTTTATCTCCAACTGAGCAAAAATAAATACGAGACTTAGCCAAAAGTTAACCTGAAGCCAAACAGAATTGTCTACTTAAACAAGACTGCTAATGAACGTGCCAGGTCAGTTATATCTTTATCTTAACAAAGACTGCATTATGGAGCATATTTAATGGGTTGCTTTTGCCATTTCCACTCATTCCACTCAAATGTTCACTTTCATTTTTGTCAATAACAATGTTTGACCACTACTCATCTTGAAAAATATCCATAAATGTGTAATGTAAGACTGCATTATTTCTTCTACTACCCACAATTGTGTTCTCCTGTTCATACTGTATCTAAATCATCCAAGTAGAATGCAAACAATGACATTTAGAAAAATTACCTTAGTCACTGCTGTCATGGAAAGCCTTTACATGTATTTTATAGAAGTACATTTTGTGTAACACCTAGGTCTACTTGTAATACAGAAACAGGGTTTCTCAGTCCTTTATTTCTCCTTAAGGAATGTGGAGAAATTGCTTCTTATTTAGATGACTGTGTTAGCTGTCCCTGAAGTGTTTCTAAAGCCATTAATGGGGTTAACAAACATGGAAGACACTATCAGGAGAATTCATCAATTGAGCCAATCATTTACAGAGGTCTGTTAACACATAGCAACCAGTCAGCTGTTAGCATTCACTAACATAGGGAAACTATGGCATAGGGAATTTTTAAAGACAAATTTTGATTGGTTGCTGTTGGTATCTAAACCTCTGTAAAGACTGCATTTGTTGATGAACTCCCCAGACGTGTATTTTTCAAATCCTGAGCTTTTTAAAAGTAAGTACTGTACACAGATTCATGAGATGCATGGGCAAAACTTTCAGTACAAGTCCATTGCTCCAACATCTTGCCCCTCAAGTTATTGCTGTTGTTGCAAGCTATAAAGGATCTTGTTGATCTGTCAATGATTCAGCAGTTATTTAATAAATTCACATTGCTGTCATTTTCCCCATGTGGTTTGTGAAAGCTGCATACTCTTATTTAGATAAGGGAACATTTTACCTTTATCTACACATTCTAAATGTTATATGAAATGATAAATGTTTGGTTAGAGCAAATTCTCTCAGCTCTGGCCAATAAGTATCCCCAATGGTCATGTTTTGAAAATCTCCCTCGAGTCATTTGTGTGATAATTCATTTTCCAATCAAAGTTAAGTTAACTGCGTATGATTATGCCTCACAGCCAGAAGTGTAACTAGCTGCTCTGGTGCCCCATTGCCCCCTCCCCAGATCCCCCTCTCCTGGGCCTCACCAAGGGTAGCAGTGGTAGAGACAGATGTGCCCCGAATGGCACAATGACACTGGTTGTTCTGTGGCTGCTCAGAGCATAGTAAATTGGAGTTGAAGACTGGAGCTGAAGAACCCAGTTTTAGGTCATAACCAAATTGCATTTAGGGGCATATCTGTCAACAAGTAAATCTGTCTCCTGAAGTCAATTTGCTGCATTATGTAACAATTCACTTCTACTGTAGAAAGGGAGTTTGTGCATATTTAATATATCCATGCTTTCAGCGATGTGGTGATTTATCACATAGTCATATCTGTGAGTAGTTGGGTATTTATTATCATTGGCATATTGTAGCAAACTCAACATGAATAGATATTTTGTACCCAAGTTATGTCATCTTAACACAGGGACAATGTCACTGTAGCTATATTAATTTCCACATACTTCCAATATGAATATATTAACACAAGAAAGGGCAACATTGTCATTTTGTCACATTTTGGTAGCCCGGTTATTGTAACCAGAAAGAAGTAACAGTATATAAAACACAACAATAGGTTTGTAAATATATTTCAGTGAATAAAAAAGCTTCTAACAGTTAGTAGATATAAGCAATCCTATTGCTTGCTCCTCATGGATTATAAATGATTTTGCCACAAATACAGATTACAATTAAGTCCCATGTACTACTAAATGTTTAGATATTAGTAGCATGAAAGTTCGAGGCAAGACCCATTATCCGTTTTGCTCCACATATTTTTTTGCGAGAACCTCCATTCACTTACCTGGAAAAGACCTGGAAACGGTTTGCTGATATGGCTTCAAGTAAGTGAATGGGGGCTCTTGAAAGGCTTCTTGCTTGTGAAAAATGCATCCGGCAAAATGCTTAGTGGGGCCTTGCATGCTTTTAAGGGAAGCCTATCATATAAATAATGCACTTAGGGTGAAATTAACTAAAGTTGAAAATGATCTTTTTGACTTATTTGCCTGATTTTCTTCATGAAAAGGTCAAAAATTATGTTTTCAACTTTCAACTTTCTTGTCCCCTTTTTTGGCCATTCTTGGCTGAAAAATGGAGGTGAAAAGATTGAAAACTTAATTTTCAACTTTTTTGCAGTGAAAAATGGCCAAAAAACGGGCAAAAAAGTTAAATAAATAAATAAATTTTGACTTAAGTAAATTTCGCCCTTAAAGTGAAGTTCAGCTGTTCACTGGTAGAAGGGGAAAAAAATTAAGAAAGTCATCTTCTGATAGGTTGCAATCTGTTGCTAGATTTCAGTAAATGATTGCTCTATTGATGAATTTCACTTTGCTACAAATAGGGTAAAGCTAAAGATGTCAGCTTGGTTGCTGGATAATCTCTGTTTTCCCATGAGAGAAAATTGTTCTTCCTAACACTGAAATTGAAACATTTCAGCTAAGCAGAGTATTAGATAGTCACAAGTTACCTACATCTGGCACATAGTGGACACCTGTGTCCACATACATCAGGCTGTATTTTAGTCCACTATACACTTGACTAGAAAAACAATCCGATGAGAAGTTGGAGAGTTAATGTATTTTCATTCTCTGGTACTTTTGCATACTGCTTTCATGGGCTTTAGGCTCATGTTATTGGCAACATATATAAACTTCATCCAGATGGAACAAATAATATGTTTATTTTCTTTATTCCAAGTGCTCTGCTACAATCAATAATTATGTTTTCAGAGCCAGAGATCTATTTGGATTCATTGGTTGGAGGAGTACAAGATATAACCAGATGACTTCCAGTAATTAGTGTCTACATGATTGGCTTAACCTTTAGTGCTAAGTAACATTCCTGCTGGAAGACACGTGGAACAGCATTCTCTGCAGAACTGATTGCTGATTACTGCTAGTGATCCATCATCATCATTCTTGTAAATATCTAATATCCGCATGATCTATACTCTCATACATTGCTTGATTGCTGTAAGATATAGGGATATTAAAAGGAATATAAAGGAATATTATCGTCCTCGATTTTTATTTTAGAGAAGTTGTTACCTGTCCCTTCCAGTATGTAAGTTTTCATTTGAAAAGTTTTGCCAAGAGAAAACCCCTTTAATAAAGGTTTTTCTGTCAGAGCTGCATGCTCACTGTCTGTGCAATCTCACTCTGTACACTTCCCCACTATCCATAGTCTCCCTATAGCCAGCTCAGGATTTCTTTATAACAGTTCCATCATTTCGGGATGCTATGCACCAATAGCCGTGAATCTGCTACTCCTTATTCACTAAGCCGATGCAATTTCTTGTGTAGGACTGCAGATTCTGTCGAACAGTTGTAGGATGCAGAGAGATGCATATTCTACTAGTAAAGGCAGTGACATCATCCTCACAATGTCCCACTCATTGAATAAAATATATCTTTATTGTTGTATTTGAATGAACAGTTGCAATGCACCAAGGGCAAAATTTAATTAAGCCAAAAACAATTTGTAGGACTTTTTGAGCCATTTTTCGCTGCAAAAATGTTGAAAACTACATTTTTGACCTTTTCACCTGCATTTTTTGCCCATTTTCCACCCAACAAATGGCCGAAAAGGGGGGCTAAAAGGTCAAAAACATAATTTTTGACTTTTTCACCTGTTTTCGTGGCCAAAAAACATTAAAAAAATCAATTTTGACTTTAGTAAATTTCATCCAATGTTGGAGAACTGCCTTTAACCACATACTTTGCCACATTGATCTGGTAAAGTCAAATTGGAGAACACATAAGAGTATACCTTGCTGAAATCCCTATTTTGCTTTAATTAAATTATACTGGATTTTTCGCTCCATAAGATGCACTTTTTCCTCCTAAAAGTTGGGAGAAAATGCCAGTGTGTCTTATGGAGCGCGTGCTCCTTTTGTTCAGCTGCTGCAGGGATGCAGGTTGGGTGGGCACCAGCAGGTATGCCCCCTACCTGTGCCCCACAGCAGCTGAAGAAAATTTCTGAGTACTTACCTTCCTTCCAGGCAGTGTACTAGCAAGCTGCCTCCTGTCAGCATATCTCCCAATTCAGGCAAGGTAAGTGGTACTCTGTTGGTGCCTCCCACTTCCCTTCGGCTCTGTTCGCCGAATCCACATTTGGCTGCTACTAGCACAGCTGCAATAATAGCAGCCAAATCAATGGTAAATAGAGCTGACAAAAGCCAAGGGGAGCTGAAGGTGCTGACGGAGTGCCACTTACCTCAGATGAATCAGGAAACGTGGCTGAGAGGAGGCAGTTCACTAGTACACTGCCTGGAGGAAGGTAAGTACTCCAAAATCTGCCTGCCTGAGCATATGAGGGAGGGAGGGAGGGAAGGCAGGCAAGGGAGGGAGGGAAGGATGTCAGGCAGGGGAGGGAGGGAAGGAGGGCAGGCAGGGGTGGGTGGGAATTTGGTTCAGAATATTGTTTTCTTATTTTCTCTTTAAAACCCTAGGTGCGTCTTATGCTCAGGTGTGTCTTATGGAGTGAAAAAATACAGTAGTTGCTTGTCTAAAATAAAACATAATTTATAAGAACATTATCATCCCCAGATTTTACATTTTTAAATAATCCTGTTTAATTTTTTTGTATTTTGTAAATCTCTAAACACCACTGTACTCATTTTGTTATCCATGATATGAAGCTTTTATAAACAATCATTTAAAGGTAGTTTTTTCTGCCTCTGCACAGCTGCCTTATCTAAATCACTGTGCTGATAAGCTCACCAAGTTGCAGCATTAACAATGGTTTCTTCATAGCACTGGAGCCTGAGTCAGGTTTATGAAATTGTTTCTACCTAAACTGGGACCTTTGGAGATAAAGAGAAATATATCAGGACATTTTGTGCTTTTTAAAGGAATGGCAGCACTAAATGTACCCATACAGTGACTTTTCTAAGTAGCTTCAGCCTAATATCTAAAGTATTCAGAGCAATAACAGTATCCAATATGCCACAAGATATAAAGGGATCAATTCACTAAAGGTCAATAAAAAATAACACATGCATTATATCACCTATTTTTCACTTCGCTGTCCAACAGGGTGGTACAGCATGAGATATTTTAGTAAGCAATTGCCATTAAGAAAATAAGTAATTGAGGAAGACTGCCATAAGTAACATATTTTTATGAGAAAAAAATGCTCATTACTATTTACTAAGGTACGAATTTGACTGTCGAATTCGCAAAAGGCGGATTCCCATAGCAAATCCGCAACAATTTCCCCATTGTAAAGTTGCGACAATTTTTTAATGTCAAGATTGCGACCATTTTCCCATAATAAAGTCGCGACTGCGACAATATTCTCATTATAAAGACGCGACAGCGATGCATCACCATCCCAGCTATGATCAAACCTCCTCCACAAAAAAAAGAACATTATGTGGTTCCATGAAAATGGATTAGGCAATAGATATGTGGGAATTGTCATTAGTTAGGGTGCAGCTCTGGCTCCCTCACAGATCTGGTAGCAGGTCCCTACCCTGGCTACATGGTATGTACACCAATGAAAACATCACTAAACATGAATCCTGTGATGTTTTAATGAAAATTGTAAATAAACCCAGTGATAGGAGATAGCAGAGGAACACAATGTATTGCACTGGAAGCAGTAGAAAACTGCATACATTAAGCATTACCATCATCTCAGCTCTTTATCCTTTACTGGTGTTTGATGTTGGACTCCTAAAACCCCAAGCTTCAAGATCAGATTAGGTTTGCCATGATTTTATTATTATGTGGCTACTTAGTATTCAAATATTGGCTTACTAATTGTCCATTTAGAGTATGCATGTTCCTATAACGTGCATGTTCCTGCTGTGTTTATATTTGTTTATAGAAGGCAAGAGAGTATCTTTTTCAGCTGGAAGACAATGAATTTCATCTGCAGCTTAGAAAAGTTTTTTTCTCACAGAATTGTGAAGTGAGAGAGACAGATACAGAGACAGATACAGCTGATGGATGTAGAAGAAAATACAATAGTAGAGATAATGGGATAACTTGAAAAAATGCTTGCTTTCCCCTATTTAGGCTTATTATTGTACCTTAGTGAATATAAGTATTGACTTGTAAAGACAAACACTTAAATAAATCATTTTGTTCTTTATTTTCTATACACTGTGTTGCTGTGTTTATCTAGGAACTGGAGCCATTTTGGATCCATGGTTTTTGTTCTCTTGAGGTAAATTGGAATACGTTTCAGTGTATGTTTTTATTCTTTTTACAGAAGCAGGGTTGTGCCTTACAGTTACCTCAGATCAAATTAAGAAATTACATAAGCAAAAGGATGATTTTGATGTAAATTGAAATTTATGAGAAGTCCACATAGACCTGGGGATAGTTTGGTAACTCTATGGTGAAGAAAATAAGTTTAAATAATGTTTATATATTTGTAATACAGTTGGTGAACAATGAGTGTTTGGAGCCATTAACAACAACATGAGTAGCAATAAAAGAATACTGAGCCCTGGAAGGGTGTCCTTTGCCCAGCCTTACTTACTGTACATGTTACTATCTATATTATTATTATTTTCTAGTTAAGGGGCTTTTACTATCCTACTTGTTCATTAAGTTCTAACTAACCCCTAGCTGTTTTATTTTTCAGGAACAAAACATTGTCTTCAAATTTACTTCCTCAATTAGAGTCCAGAAAGATAATCCTTGTAAGGTTTACGATAAAGATGTCATCTTTGTCAGACAGCTTAAGGAAATACACTGTATCAGTATCCCAGCATGCCTAGACAGGAAGTGCCGGAATGATAAGTTTTGATATTTAGCTGATTGGTGGGTGTGAGGTAAACCAGGAACAGACAACAATATTTTTCTTTTTGTTCTTTTTTTCCATTTACTTCTTACAAACATTGACAGACGGTTGTTTTGTACAGTAGAGTTTTTAATATCTTTTGCAGGATGATGCACATTCTAAGCTTGTAAAAAATATTTCAATTTTAATTCTATGGTTCTGAAATACAAGAAAATAACTTTGTGTCCTTTGAAGAAGCAATTATTATAGGATATAATTATTATAGGATTATAGGATGGTAATAATTCTACAATTTTACATTTTGTTTATTATACACAGTTCAATATCATACCTTAAAGGGCACATTAAAGAGCAGCTACAATTTAGCTACCTCAGTCCTTTCAGTCAGGCAGGGGGCTTACCCAAAACATCACTACAGAGACTTAGAACTACTCCCCCACCCCTGTTTTTTGTGCTAGGTCTACAGTGGGGCAACATTTTCTTTTAAAATGGCCCTGGGTAGTTCCTACTAATAACACCGTTTAAATAGTGGGTCTGCTTTTGTAAGTGATACTTTGTTGAAAAAATGTAACAGTTTAAAGAAAAATAGTCGGATATGTCACTTGCATTGGCTGGTTTTTTTTATCACGTTCACTCACATCAAGCTTTTTCCATAGGCTGCAAGAGAACATTTCAACACAGTGATGTTTGAAATGACACTAGAATCAGCATGACTTCACTGACGCTTATAGTGATCAAAACCTATAGAATTCTATTAGTGGAAAGCATGTTGCAGCATGAACCAAGACTTACTATTACATATTACAATACAGTAGTTGGTCCTTGCTGAATATAAATGTCAGATTAGAGGTTTTTGCTGACTATTTATACTATGAGCCATAAATGTCCAGGCCAAAAATTTCAGTAATTTAAGTATTTAAAAGGGAACTAAAGCTCATTTTATCTAGGAGTAATTCTTAAGGGATTGGGGAGAGAAAGTTGCCAGTTTGGGTTTTACTCCAGTGCTGCCTCCTGCTGACACTATCAAGCTTCTATATATAACATGAGAGGCTCTGAACAAAAATCGAAATAATTCACAAAATGCTAAATTATTGCTTTTACCCTGTCCTTTAACCCATTTCTTAAATATCTAACATCTAAATATTTGCTAAAACATAGTAGCATAGTTATAAGGCTGTAAAAAGACACAAGTCCATCCAGTTCAGCCTATTTTCCAGCAATGTTGATCAAGAGAAAGGCTAAAAGCCCAATAGGCAAAAGACAGTTATCCTCATACTAGGGAAAAAAATTCCTTCCCAACTCCAAGTATGGCTATATATATATATATATATATATATCAGATATATATCAGAATAATTCCCTGGATCAAGATCCCACCTTCAGTTATCTAGTACCCATAACTTGAAATATTCTAATATTGAAGGAAAGCATCCAAACCAGTTTTGAACTCTTTAATGGAATCAACCATGACATCTTCTTCAGGCAGAGAGTTCCATAACCTCACTGTTCTTACAGTGAAGAACCTCCTTCCATGATGGTGTAGAAAATGGTGTAGAAACTTTCTTTCCTCTATATGTCGAGGATGCCCCCTTGTTATTCTTAGAGTTCTTGAAGGAGATTGTGGGAGATCTCTGTACTGATCCTTGAAATATTTATACATGGTTATTAGGTCACCTCTTAATCTTCTTTTTTTCTAGACTAAACAAGCCCTGTTTTGATATTCTTTATTGATACTTTATTTTGCCCATTTCTTTTATTCATTTAGTAGCCAGCCATCTCAAGCTAAGCTACTTGTTTCTTGTGCAATGGTGCCCAAAACTGCATGCAATATTCCATGTGTGGTCTGACGAGTGCTTTGTAAAGTGGTATAATTATGTTTTCATCATGTGCATCTATGCCCCTTTTGATGTACCCCACGATCCTATTTGCTTTGGCAGCTGCTGCTTGACAGTGGTTGCTACAGTTAAGTTTTACAACTAAAATTCCCAAATCCTTTTCCATATTTGTTTTGCCCAGTGTTTTAAAATAAAGCAAACTTAACTTTGCTGCCAACTGCTTCAATCTCCTTGCGCTGTAAATTAGCCGGGTGCTCAGGAAGATGCTAAAAATTTGCAAGCAATTCTGTATAGTGATTCCGGCACTCCAATCGATATAATAAAAGTAACCTTTATTTTACCACATGGGTAACTTTAAAACAAACTTTAAAAACAATAAAAACAGAGCCAGTGTTTTACCATTTAGAAAATAATCTAGACATGCATTTTCCCTTCCCATATGCATAA
>WMED01000944.1:0-22739 GCA_019650415.1 Pipa parva
CAGCTAAAATAACAAAACTTGTGTCACTGTCCAAATATTTCTGGCCCTAACTGTATGTGGGGGGGTGTTTATATCTTCTTTAAAGGTTAAGTAAACCCTAGCTACAAAGAAAGCTCTATTTACTTATTGTCAAGTAATATAACAATTAAGAAACTCCTGACTCACCTCTTAAGTCAGCAGAGCTCAATATCCCCCTGTACCTGCTCTCTCCCCCTGGACAACTTCCTTGTATGGTAAGTGCAATCATGTAGCCATGCCCCCTCCTCTCCTTGACACCTCTCTCCACAGCTGACTTCACAGACAGTCGTACAGCTTTCATCTATGCATGTTCAGGGTTATAGACAAGTATTTTTAGATAAGGAGAAGGGGGGGTGGATTCTGGCTCTCTGAATAGTGAGTGATGTCACTTGGGGGTGGGGCTTATTGGCACTATACAACAGACCTGGGCAAACTACGGCCCGTAGGCCACATCTGGCCCTCCATTTTTCTAAGACTGGCCCACGTGAAGACATGGCCAACCGCTGTAGGAGTCAGTACGCTAGACATGCCCCCCCCCACGGCCCTCTGTAGCCATCTGAGCCATTGATGAGGCCTGATGGCAAAAATAATTGTCCACCACTGCTATACAGGAAGAGTCTGTACACAGAATGGTTGGGGAAGTTGCGAGGAAAGTACTACTGATCACAAAATCATTTTTACATTTTAATGTTGTAAAGTTGGCTTTCTATATGTATACATGTCAAATAGAAATGTCTTATCCAAACTTTTCATACCCATTACATAAAAACGTAGCACAGCCATATAGTGAGATGGATTGTTGCATTGGTAAAAAAGGAAGTATGACTTACACAAGCCATATTTTTAGCGCTTATCCACTTTACTAAATAATATACATTTGTTTGCAGCAAATGAAAAAACTTTTTTCTTGATGACGACCTCTTTAAGGTATTTACAAAGATAACATTCACCATCATTTCAATAGGCATGACCCTTTGCAATCACTTTCTCCATAGACATGCTATTATATGTTTTATGCTTCTTTCCAAAAATAACAAAGCTGCTTCTAACTAAACATCCAGCAACAATTAGAACCACTTGAAGCTTATGTCTTCCACACTAAAAAAAAAAAAAAATAGTAAGAAGCTGTTTATGTAGGTCACAAATGCCTAACCACATTTCATAATGAATAAGGAAAGAGAGGCTTTCACCACTATTGTGACCAGGTGTATTAAAGACTGAATACTATCACAAATCTTCTATTATAAATGCATCAGCCATAGAACGCTAAGCAAGTCACACAAATAGCACTATGGGAAAAGTGTGTGCCAGTCACATGGCTTGCCAAGTGCACTCAAGGATATCAAAGAGTTGCAGTGAAACAATCCGGTAAAAGATTTTTGCATGATAGTCTGAGGGCGGAATAGGCGCACTAGTGGGAAGATTATATACAAAGTCAAGAGCAATAAAGAAAATGGCAAAACGCAGAGTTTTAAACTTAAAAAATGCTTTCTTTATATTGGAGTGAGTGATTCAATGAAAAATGTATTTTTAGCCAAGTATAGCGTAAATATATTTGTCATGAATATAGAAAGTTTACTAATTAATCAGAACCAGGGACAGGATTAATATCTTCTAATGACTTTCACACCAACATTTTCCGTCTGTATGTGAGCAGCAGCAGCATTAATGTACCAATAACCCCCAAATAAATAATAAACCGTATAGCAGACGTTCAATATGCAGTAACTCTTAAAATTTTAACTTGAGAGTCACAAAGGAATGCGTCTGCTTACAAGTCCTTGGACCTACTAAAACGGAGCAAACTAATTTGAAATAAAATGGTTAAATGAAAAAGATTACGTAATAATTTCCATTAAAAAGGCTATTATACATAACAAAATATATTTAAAGGGAAAAAAACCCCATTACTACTTTATTGCAGGTCTCTTTATCAGCAACCACTCAAACACTCTCCATCTTTACATATTTCACCCCTTTAAAAAACTTTGCTTTGTACAATAACAAACATCCTTCTTATACAATGGACATACCTACCCTTCTCTGTTTAATTTGGAACCACACAGTAATCTGGAACACATCGGCACACACATGTAGAGACAAAGTTGTCCTCACCAATGGCAACACTTTACTACACATATGTCTGTATGCTTGCCAGGTTACAGTTTCTAAAACTATGTTCTTGTTTCAATTTTTTATCAACTACTGCAATACTAACACACCATCTGATATCCTTAATACGTAAAATGTAAAAAAAAAATACTATGCAATTCAACCAACCTCTTACAAAATACTACGGATAATTCTTTATTACAATATTTTATAAATAAAATCTCACATACAGAATATCACTGCCAATTGTCAGGATTCCATCTGTTAAGACAGAGCATTTTTTAATGGTACAATAACAGTAATAGACCATTTAGCTGCACATTACATTATCCATACTCCAGCTAAAACTGTGCCTGCAGCATTTTTGTATTTGATTTGCAGTGACACCAGGGTGACCATGTACCACATCAATACAAATCTCCTACTGTACGAGTATGAAAACCTTTACATATATAATGCTGAATGTTATTATGAAATATTAAGTGGGATAACCTATGATTTGGTCATTTAAACGTTAAATGAAACAATTTGCTAAATGACAGCTGGATAAACTGTTTTTCTGTTAGTTGTTATGCATTACACATACACAATAGAAATCTATATTTTTTACAAACCAGTTATCCAGATAGAGCCAGGAACACTTTGAATAATAATGAATCAGATTTATTCACATACACAAAACATATCTTGGACCAAAACAAAGGTCCTTTATTTCCCACCACAGTAAATTGAATGAGGATTTTCACAAAGGGCAGATGGATAGTGAAGCATTGATAAAAATAAATGTACACACCCAAGAAATTTTCCATATACCATAAAGTATACTTTATATTATTATTATTTATTTTTATAAGTAAACTTATAAAACAATGAGTTGCCACCTACCTTGATAATCCAATAATTGCAAATATTCCACAATATACATTTTACTGTAAACCAATCTAAATGCAGCTCATACTTACATCAAAAGCCTCTTTCCGAAGTCCCTTGCTGCTCCTCAGCCAGCTTCGGCTCAGTTCGCTCAATTCAGGTATAGGCTGAACCTTCAATTTAACTGTATCCCCAGATTGCCGAATCATCTCCACAATTTCATCTCTAGTTTTATTTTCCACATTACGGCCATTAATTTCCACCAACCGATCCCCGGGCACTAAACCCAAATTTAGGTCTTTTGTTCCAGCACCGGGTTCTGCAAAGTGAACTACCCTCCTGTATATGTGCCCATCTGGTGCCCTATCTAGCATAGTTGTCCTTCTTAGTGAAAAACCAAAGTCTCCAGTATGTCTCCTCTGGAGCTCCAGCTCCCTTGGTACTGGTGCTTGAGGTGGAAGTACTGAAGGCAATCTCAAATCTGCTGGGAAGGTCTTTGCCACTACCTCTGGAACTCTAACAGGTGTTGGAATATTGCCTGATGGGGCCACCTGTAGTGAAGGTATACCGTCTTTAGAAAGTTGAGAGTCAAAAGATCGAATTTCAACCTGGGGGGAAGGAGCAGCAGAGTTCTCAGATGGGGTAGAGGTTTCAGACAAGCTTTCATCTTTGCTCTTCTGTGAAAAGGAGAACCTCTTGACCATTTGTGCCATCCCAGAATTCTGTTTGGCCAGTGAGCCAAACTTTGCAGCTCGTTGAAGCACACTACCTTTGAAGTTTTCTTCTATTTTCAAGTCATCACTAGAGCTAGCAGTGCTTAATTGTTCAGAATCATAAAGTGTGCTTCCCCTGTTACTGATATTATCAGTGTCAATGTCAGCCAGATTGAGTTCAGAGCTGCTTGCCACTTTAATGGGTATTGGGTTCGAAATTTCCAACTTGGTCCTAGAGTCTCTTTTGGAAGAACGGTTCAGATTAAAAAATCCCCTCCTCAGGCTCATCTCCTCCAGACTTTTTAGCTCTGCTGCAGACATCCTCTCTTTTTTCTCCTTTTTTTTGTCCTTCTTAGATCCATCTTTCTCCTTGTCTTTTTTTATTAAGTGGAACATTTTAGAATGTATTTAAAACCCACAGTCTACAATAGGATCCAAGTCAACATTCACTGTACGTATGTTCCAGTGCAACACTTTCTTGCAGATAAATATTCCACTGTAAAATATAAAAAGAAAACACAGAAGAAATAAGAATGACCTCACTGGTTATCACACACATCATTGACATAAATTATTTGCAACAACAGTGCTACACTTTTGTCCTGCTCCCTAGAAAACAATACTTAGGTAGCAAACATTTTAAATTGCAGGTCAAACTAATCACATATACACCACACCTAGGGGGTAATTCACCATAGTGCGAAGTGACCTCCGGATCCTTCGCATCACTTCGCACACACTGTTATGCACTTGCCGCTGACAGGAAGTTACAGGAGGAGGCAGGAGAGACACTCTAGCGCTAAGCGCTGCTGAAGAGACGGCCGGCCAAGGAGCTGCAGGTACCGTGTTTCCCCGAAAGTAAGACTATGTCTTACTTTCAGGGTATGTCTTACATTAGGCCGCCCCCCTAAAACCCCCACTATGTCTTACTATCGGGGAAACACGGTAGATATCCAAAATATGTAATGGCAATTACAATAAATGTATAACCTTACTACATAATTTTATGAATACACCTTTTACTCTGCACTCAGTTCTGTAGATGTTACACTTAAGCACTAAAATCTCTGCTGGAAGTTCACCTGTTGCAACTTTAGAGTGACTTCAGTGCTACATTGGCAAATGGAATCACGTGGCATTCCATGTATTTTGAAAGTTGCTGTCCAGCTTCTGCTATAAAAAGTATGTGGTTATTACAACACTTCACACTGGCAGAGATGACAACAGTTGCTGGAAGTGGAACAGCAACTGCCCCACACATCTGGAATTCTATGCCCCTTTATCTTCGCCAGGAACATTCCCTCCGCACTTTTAAAACTAAACTGAAATCCTACCTTTTGGACCTCTAGCACTGATATTTATCACTGATTTTTATGTATATATTTTATTTAGTATTTAGCCATTTATGCTTAATATTTATATCTATTTATGGACTTGTGTCTCAACACATTGTCACAGCTCTTATTACCCGTCTATCTGTGTATGCAAGTCTTGCTCCCATTTAGACTGTAAGCTCTATGGGGCAGGGACCTCCATCCTCTTGTGTCGATCTCAACATAGCACTTAAAGTGACGTATCCTTGTGATCTTATACTGTATTGTTTAATGCAATTTTCCCGTCTGTATTTTATTACTTAACTGTACAACGCTGTGTATGTTTGTGGCACTTTATAAATAAAATTATACATACACATACATACCAATGAACTTAATAAAACTAAACAACAATGTGTCTTCCAGTAGCTTTAGAACTGCAAAGAATTTGCTGGTTTAACCTATGCTTTTTTTTTTTTTCTTGTTTTTCATTTTTTTGAGATACTATCACCAGGAAAAAATTAATATTGTTGAGTAAAGCAATTGGATTAGTGGTTTAAAAAACAAAAATAAAAAAATTCTGTGAAATGTTCTAGAAAGTTTCGCGCTTTCATAGAAGTTGACTTGCCTGTTTCTATAACCCCACAGTGCTTCATCTCATACAGAAATGAAATCGGAGTGTTGAAAAAGGTTATATTAGGAAATAACATCCCTCTAACCCAGGGCTGATATTCAGCCAGGTCACAAACCCTATTGTATATACAGTGCTTCTGGTAAATCGCAAGGAAACTTTTTTTTTTCGGGTAGGGTGGGGGAAGGTAGGGGGGCTAGAATTTTGTTTTTAGAAAATTAGCACTGCTTTAAACATCAGTAACCTTCTCTGCTCTGTGCAGCCACACCTAATTCTTTACATCCTGATTTACTGTAAACTTTGGATAGTAACTGTGCCCTCTACTATTCTACAGTATAACCAGACACTGCAATCAAGCATAAAGCACAGTAAACGGATATCAAAATAGTGGAAAAGAAAAACCCTGCACAGGCAGCTGTGCTGCAACCCTTTATTGGGTGATGGTAAAACACGACATGTTTTGGGGCGTAAGACCCGAAACATGTTGTGTTTTACCTTCACTCAATAAAGGGTTGCAGCACAGCTGCCTGTGCAGGGTTTTTCTTTTCCACTATTTTGACATATGTTTGGGAGACTGCACGGTGCTCTCACAAAGGAACCTGCGCTTTAATAATTGCATCACCCATCTCAGACCCAGGGAAAACCTGTACAATGCAGTAAATAGATACTAAAAATCCATATATCAGATGACAAATTAAAAAAAAAAAAAAAAAAAAAGTTTCAAAAATGGAGAACAACTTCTCCTTCACCATAGCAGAGTTTAAAGAATGTTACAAATGTTGCACCCTGCATTGTACAATAAAATAAGGAATTCTAATTTTCCCATAAAATGCTGTGCTTGCTACATTTTATACCTGCAATTACTACTAAGCATGTTCTACACACCAACACAACAACAGCCCGAGGGGACAGAGACCTCAGGAGATCAAGTAAAAGGCAGGAGTGGTGGCAAATCTTTTTACAATAAGCAACATCACTGCTAACATTGTGCAAAACACATTCCTACTCTGCAGATTTGCAAGCAGACTGGTCCTTTAAGATCTCATTCATGCTTTGAAGAGAGACCACTGAAATCTCTGTGGTTGTGACGATCAAACTCCTACCTGCGGCCACTGCTTTTTTTGCATTTCGTACATTTAAAATGTCAAATATTCAGGGGGTTACACTGGCAAAAGTCCAAATTGTTGTGTAAAGTTGAGAATTCGCCAGGTAAAGACAGTTGCAATAGGCTGCTACTGTCACAGTCATGCCTTTATAATGAGAATATTGTTGCAGTCGTGACTTTATTATGGAATTATTGTCGCAGTTGTGACTTTACAATGGGGAATTTGTTGTGGTCGCAGATTTGCTGTGGAAATCTGCTGTTTGAGAATTCGACAGTCGAATTCTCACTTTAGTTGATTAACCCCATTAGTTGGGGAACACACACACACACACCTGCTCTCATACTTACTACCCTAAGGCCTCTGACATTAGCATTTTCATTCATGCAACAAAGTTTCTATTTACTTACATTTCCATTTGGATTAGCATGGCAGTTATCATACCTCTCAAATTTCCAGTGGGGGACAACCAGTCAGTCAAAAGAAAAAATAGAGAGATGCACACACGGAAATAGTGGTTATATAACTACACGTTACCTCCCCACTGTGTAGATATCAAGAAAACAAAAAACGATGTTTCGGGGGGAAGGCAGCCTCCCTTTGACCACCAGTCAGTGCCATCCTCTATCCAGCAGTGATATCACTGGTGCACAACCTACTAGTTTCTGATTGGCTGTGCTCTAGTGGCATTGTTGCACAATGCTAGCCATCAGGTAAGTAAAAATGTTGTCTTTGAAGTTAAATTCATGAATTTTATTGCAGTCTGTCTGTTTTATCTTTACCGATAGCATCCATGTTGTTAAATAGACTTCACCCATTCCCATCGTTTAAAAATTGGGTTTTTGAATACACAGTTATAGCTGAAGCATCATAATAAAGCTAAATAATCCATTTTTTTCACCAGGCATGCACCAAGGCATAATGGTGTTTTGCTTGTGGTCACATATTGCGGCAAATCTGAAAGCAGTCATTGTTGGTGGAGCAGGTAAGCAAATGTAGGCTTGTTTCAGCCCAAGACTTCCCCCACCCCTACCCAAAGTAGGAATGTATATTGGGGTCTTGACCTTGTTGCAGTTTTCTCTTATCAGCTCTATAACTGGAGATAACATTGATCCCTTGCAAATGAAGCATATTAGTCTCACATTAGTCTCAAAACCATTGTTTGCAAGACAGATTTAAATGATACACATTTAAATGATAACATATCCCTTACAACTACCACCAGAGTTAAATAACAGAAGGTATTATTGTCCCACCATTAAACATGGTCATTGAGTAATGTGTCAACACCAATAAAATTCCATCACATTCCTGAAGTGTTATGAGTGCCTATCTGTTAAAATGCCAGAAAGAGCATGCCACCTTAGTGAATGATAGCCACAGGGCATAAACAAGATACATGTGGCTTGTCACATACCTCCCAACCTGCTAAATCTACAAACCAATATTTTGAGTAAAGATTTCACTGGTGGGGGGGCAGTGGTTTGGAAGTAAAGAGAACAAATTGTTGCGTTATCTAAAATGAGACTGCAAGCACCAGAGGATAGAGACTGCTACTACTCAGATGCACTCTGTGTATAGTGGAGTTAGTATTTTACAATAACATTTATATGAACAATATAAAGAAATCACTATAGAGAAAGAAATTTGCACTTGTATACAGTTCTATGCATTTGTCGGTGCACAAAACCTTTATTTGAAGTGTTAGGCATCTGCACATGAGAGCGTAGTAAGGCCAACATTTCAGAGTGCCCTGCAAACAAGATGTCAGGCAAGCCTTCTTAATACAGAAGGTTTTAAATTGTCTCAGCTATATCAATAGCATTTCCACACAAATCCAAAACGCAAAGGTCCATCAGTGGTCATGGGAAAGTGGATGAAGACATACAAATTACTCCTCGACTCCCCTCTAGCCAAATGCATGTCAACGACCACTATAGTTTACTAGCACAGATGTGCAGTTAGTCATAATATATCAATTTCCAAATGCTTTACGTGTGTTTTCTATGTACTTCAAATGTGCTTCAAGTGTATGAAACGCCCCCGTGTGCATTAACACTCAAAGTGTTTCACTACATCACTTTTTCACTGAAGGGCTGTTAGGCCTCTTTTTACCTCACTTCACACAAAAAGGAGTTCACTGCGGTCAATTATTGAATGGGAGTTTCAGTATGTTCACTTGCGACAAGTCTCTCCCCCCTCCTATTTTTATGAACCTTCCAAACAAAAATGCAGAAAATTAATTTTTTTTTAAAACAGGATAAAATTCCATTCTTCTTCCCCCATCTTGACTGTATCCCTCTTTAGCTGGGAAGTGGTGTTAAGGCCACATACAAAAGAGCAAACGTTGGAATACAGTTAATAAGTACTTACACCAATGTCAAATGCTTGCCTAGCACACCAACGCCTGGAGAAAAGGTAGGAAACTTTACCCTGAGGTTCCCAAACCTGTACAAATCTATTCACCATTGAAAAATATTGGGGGGGATTTTTCAGACCAGATCACCTTTCAAGCATTGTTCCCAAAGAGACCCCCACCTGTGTCTGGCTCAACACAACGCAGGGTCTCAGGACATTTTAAAAAAAGTCATTACAATGGAAAAATAATAATTTTGGTCCACATTAGCAGGCAGATACTTTTACAAACCATTAAATCACTAATTCAAAGTGGCCATTTGGAAATTGAAGAAGGTCTGTAAAAAGTCGGTGGCAGGCAGCAATAAGGAGAAATGATGAATAAAGAATGGAATAATATAATATACAATATATAATATATAATATATAATATAATATAATATAATATATGGGACAGTCCAAAGCTACGTGCCCCTGCTGGTGGCGTAAGGGCTGACTTGGCCAGTAAGGCAGTCATCTAAGCATCTTACTATTTAAAAGAATATAAATCTGCACCATCTTAAATAAAATGCATGGCTTTACTCAAGCAGTTAACCAAAGGGGTTAAGCATATTTATTCATTTTGTGCAGAATTCAAAACCATTCTGAATTATTCATGAAAGAAGAGAAAGAGGCAGATTGTTCTTAACAAAGCAGACTGCACAAAGGAAGCAGACCTGTTATCCTGTCAAAGCAAGGCTGGCGAGAGAAGGCAGCGCCAACCTAACAAATTCTAGAAAACAGAGGCATTTCCCTCACAAGCAAAAATGCCTATTATAATAAAATAAGCAAAGCAATGCAAAACTACTCTGATCAACATTTGTTCCATCAGGGAAGATTCTGCTGAACAACCTAATTCAGGAGCCAATTTGTCCATATATGCTACAGCCAAATTTGGCCAATATTTCTATATCTGCATCTATATCTATATTCATGCAAATGATCATATGGACATTGGCTTGCTTCCTGGAGAACAACGATATGAAGTTTATATTGATGTGTTTATGCAGTTCTTAGTCTCCAGTGGATGTTCCCTACATGTCTAATTACGTATACAGGTCATATGGACTCACACAACAAACAATCATTTGCTGCCCTGGTCTAAAAAGGCCAAAGATCACAGACAAACTGCCTATGTATGGCCAGCAACAGCCACATTACATTACCAGGGAAACCGCAAAGACCACAATTAGGCAAAACTGAATTTACCAACTTCCCAGTCTGTCTCTTTTAAAGCTTTGCTTAAACAATGAAAAAACCAACAACTAATTACATATTAAAGGGGAACTCAAGACTAGTATGAGTGTTTATTAGAGGAAATATAATCCGTTTGAAACCCATGTCTTTTATGTACAAAAACGGAACAGAATGTGACATTCCAGTCATAACTAGGATCCAATTATGCAGCAAAATACTTCTCCATTTTAGAAAGTATAAAAGAAAAGTTAAATCACATGCATAATTTAAAGAAAAAAAAATAAACATTTCCCTTCTGCATGGATAGAGTCAGAGCCGGCTCTGGCTCTATTGGCGCCCTAGGCGCCCCCCTCCATCCGGCGCTGCCCCCTCCCCCGATGCTGCCCCCCTCGCGAAACCCCGCCCCCTCCCCCGGCGCCCCCTTCCCGCGCCACGCCCCCTCTCCGGCGCCCACCCACCCGCGCTCTCCCCCAGCGCCCCCCGCACACAAACCTCCCTGCGGGCAGGTGTAACGGTAGAAAAAAAAATGCTAGGGGCGCCCCCCTGAGCAGGCGGCGCCCCTAGCATTTACCTACTCTGCCTAATGGCAGAGCCGGCACTGGATAGAGTAGTTGTTCGTACACAGGACCATCTACTTCCAACTGCAAAATATTAACTATCTCTAGAACACAAAATGAACCAGTCAAAAAGATGAGAAAGTTATTGGGATTACAGCTGCTTACAGTCAGACTAGATGGTAGCCCTGTTCCTGAATGGGCGGTCAAGTTACTCATTCTGCATGATCCACCTGTGCGATCACGATGAATTCCTCCAGCCTGAGATATTAAGTCATGGAGAACTAATTGTTCAGCCAGGAGGCTGCATTTTGCTTGCTCTGTGTATAAATAAAAGATACAGCAATTGGTAAATTGCTAGTTTATGAAACTTTCAAAGAACCCCAGCTAAACTTTAAAGGCTAGCTAATGAACCGTAAAACCAAAATGATATGCTGAAAGTACAGGGTCTGCCAGCCTAAACCACCATATTACGAAGCTGCAAAATCATTACCTGTGGCCTGTAGTACTATCTTATAGGACTGCTGACGCTAGTATCTCACCAACGCCTGGAAAATTTGCTACGGATTACTGCACACTGCAATTTCTTGTTTCTCTTTTCCTTCCCAGAAACTTGGGAAGTCTGAAATGGCTGGGGTTTTAATAAAAACTTCTGCAGTAACCTCTGGCAGCTCAGTTACATTGCATAATGTTCTGTGGCGGAGCTTTACCAATGAGGTTTATATGTTACACTGGGGCCAATTCAGAATTAGGGATAAAGTAGTTATTGCTATGGCAGAAAAAGTAGGGTTAAAGCAGCCAGAGTAGTATTTTCCATAACCAGAGAACTTGCAGATTTATCCCATATTAGCTTAGCAATTTCAGAACTTTCATGGTGAAATCTGGGAAGTTAACTGGCAAGTGATCTGTAGGACAGTCTACATCAGACCTGGGCATTGTATGGCCCGCGGGCCACATCTGGCCCTCTTATATCTGACCGGCCCGCATGAGTCTGCGAAAATGGGGGGGCATGGCCAATTGCCATAGGTGCTGGCAAATTAAGTACATTACTCTGGCCCTCTAACACCATTCCAGTTTCTCATGTGGCCCCATGGGAAAATTAATTGCCCACCCCTGGTCTACATGGTTGTAATAACCCACAACCTAACAATTCTCCAAAACTGCAGTGCAATTTATCTCACACCTCAGCTGTACAGCAAACTGGTCCGTTCCCTGCTCAGCTCACAATATTTCCCAGTTCCTTTGGTCCCTACATGTGACTGGCTAGGCGCCCCTATACTGCCTAGTTGGTTGGACCACCCACAAATATAACTAATTTACTGTTGACAGCCCTACAGTAGTCAACTTTCCAAGTAGTTCACAGACAACAGACAATGGATTTATCCTGCCTAAAAAATAAAGCAATAAGTAGATTTCTTACATACATCCTACAATGCTGCCCTCATATTAGTTACAAACCAATCAATAACCAAGCATGCAGAAACATAGCATCATGCAAATGCGTAACTGATCTAATTAGAAACTATAATTGAAACCATTTTACCAACTAAACTACAAATTGTCAGACAACTAATCACCACAAGTTACACCCATCAACACAAATGGATTTCTGCAAGAACTGGTTTCCCCCAGGTTTCACCTGTTTCCCATCAATCCTATGCAAAGAACTATTAACAAATTGGATTCTATGAAAGAAGTAGATGTACCCTAAGAAAATAATTCTCTATGAAATATATTTATGTATCCTGGACTGCATGGTGTAAGCCCACTTCCTGAGCCCCAAGCAAATGACAGGATCAACAACACCAGAATTAACATTATTTAGATTAGTATGGCAGTTTTTCCCACACAGTGATTGAAAAAAAATGTTAAAAAGATGAAAAACAATGACAAAGCAATAAGAATCAGCAATTTATCTATGTGTTTTAGAGGATTCCCAGCAATTCTCAAAAACAAAATCAGAAAACGTACACTGCATTCTCACATTTACATTTTTGTAGTGAAAAGCACATTACACTGGCACAAGACAAATAGTTTCTCATCACAAAGTCTCCAAGAGAGACACAGGGAAAGATCAAATATTAAGAAACATGTTAGTATTTCTCAACCTTCCCTTTAACTAGCAATCTTCATTTCAAGCACTCTCAAACCTGAATACATCTAAAAAGTCCTCCTAAGAAAAAAATCCACTCTATTTACTTCTATGAAAATATACTGTATACTGTGTACTCCCCCTCCCCCAGCACCACCGATTGTATGCCCAGGGTGTACATTGGCACTGGTAGAGAAACTAGGCACTATATAATTCGCCAATCACAGTAGATAGTTATAGCACACAAAAGCCAGCCACACTATATTCAGCTAAAACCTCTGCTTCTCCTCCCTCCACAACTAATAGCAACTGCAACCCTTATAATTATGCCCCCAATCACCAAAACACAAATAAACCAAAATGCAGGGCAAAACCCCAGACTACCAAAGAAAAATCTAGAAGGCTGTTCTTTTCCTTTCATTTCCAGCAGTGCAAAGTAAGAGAAGAAGCTGCAGTGAATCCATGTTGAGATGGTATGGGCCACAATTAGCAGACCTTTGGCAGAATATATTTGTTGGGGGGAGAAGGACTTGAAAAGAATGTAATCAAGGTTGAAATTTCTTCTTGTATCGTCCTCATATTTGAGAGTCTTGACAATACAGTGAAAACTTTCTAGGTGCAAGGGCAGGAATACCTACCAATACCTAGATCTTGTATTTACAAAAAGTGTTATATTATCCTACAGTAGAATTTGCCGCCCACAATTTCATTCCTACAGGATACATATGGTTCAAAGGGAGTGGCTGCCCAGGGCCCCTAACTTCAAGATGGGCTACTGTCCAACCCTCTGAGCAACTAACCTTGGTATGTAAGCCTTTGTCCTTAGACATTCAGCACAATCAATCAACAGATTCCATAAAGTATATAGTTATCTAAAGCTTATTTATAAAAAGAAATTCTGGACATAGACTAGATATATAAATTTGATGCTTTCAGACTTTGATGTGATGAATAAACAAAGGGAAAAAAAAAAGTGCACAGAAAACTGCTCCCCTGAGCACCAGGCACACACATGGCCTTATCAGTAAGTTTTCTGTATACATGTGCAACAGCTCAGGATAAAAAAAAAAAATTACAGAACTATCATGAGATAACTACAGATGTCTTTCTTCTCTAATGGTCAACTATAGCATCACAGGACATACTCTTGTCAGGAAAGAAATATATACGCAGCAGGTTCTATTTATTCAAGAGTATGTGATTCTACAGCAGTGATATCATCTCAGCAACAAAGATCCCACTGAATGAATATGATCACACCATACACTGCAGATTGCACCATGTCATTTTACTCAACATGTGCAGACTGACAACCACTGCATGCCTGTGGTCAGCACACAGAGAAATCTTCTTAATTTGAGGGCTGCTGTGCTTTAGTAACACGTGTAAATCAACTAGTGATGAACCGCAAACATCTTTTCAAATTTCTCCATTTAGAAAGGCCCAGTAACACCAAAAAAAAATAAATCTCTCAATTGGAATGATATGGCAGCAAGTCAAATACAACACTCATCAAAATGTTATTTTTTTTAAGTTGATTTTATTGCTTTCAGTCTTTAAACCTACCTGGACTTTTGCAGACTAAGGTCACTGGGAGTCCAAAAACTAAACTGGGAATTTCAGCCTAACCTTAAAAAGGTAAATATTTATTAACATCACACCATTATCACAAGCTTGTATGCCTGTCCTTACAAGATCCAGAACAAATCTGTTAATTAGCAGCTTGAGTAGATTTAATTTCTCTAAGAAAAAAAAAGCACTCTGCAAAAACAAACATTGTTGGTATTACAACATGTGCTTTTGGAATGTGAAGGCACAGCAAAGAATGCATGCTGGGTCCCTTCCCTTTAAAGTTACATTATACTTTATCGAGCAACAAGGGACAAAAGTCATTTGAACTTTACGTTAAATTTACAAAACTATCACCATAAGTGGAAAGAATTGAAGCAACAATGTTTTCTGGGGTACAAAGTTTGCTGGCAATTAGCATGCATTATATGAAACCTTACAAATATATTCTTTCCTTATAAATTCCATAAAAATATATTAGAAACACGCACTATTTGCTGGCAGGTCATATTTTTACTATTTAGTATAGCATTGCTTAGGAAACAATATTTAGGGGTTAGGGGTAGAGCTTCCTTTGCTGATAAATAAGGGCAGAGTTGTAAGGGTGTGTGGTCATCACTAAAGTACTAGGCTACTGGGTAACAAGTTATAAAAACTTTTTATCACTTTTCCTCATACCATTATCCTACCTTACATAAAATGACAATTTGACCATTGTGTAGTAAATCTTTTATAGTGACTGATTTGTGTAAACATGCCATATCAAAGCCAACTGCCTCAAAGTGATCATTTCAAGCATAGTCTGTAAGAAATTCCCCCAATTAGCAGCAGTGAAAAAAGCTTAACAGGTGGAAGTATTAACAATTGTCACCAGAACACGCGAATATGTAAAATGTACCTATGAATCAATTCAATGCCTAGTGTATTCAAGCCTCTACGCCTTGTTTGTTATAGGTGGAGATTCACCCCTTCAATATTTAAGAGAGCGGTTCAAAATTACATTAAGTCAAGTTCACCAGCCATTACTGTACTTTAATAGCACATATTAATATATAATCACAGGATGTCAATGTAGGGGCAAGGTAATAGATTAGTAGAGATGTGGCTATTTGAGTAGAGAACTCAGAATTGTATTCTCAAGATAACTGGAGAGAAATTTGATGGCCCATGTGCATTATGCTTCCTTTACTCTCCCCTGCAAAATAAGCACATTGATTTATGGTCATCAGATTAGCATCAACAGTGACGCTTTCATGCAGTGCTTAGAAAGAAAGCATACACAAATGTACGGGGGCGTTAAAATTACATTACTTCTATAACAAATCCAAAAGAATTCAGGAAGTTGGTATTAATATTGTATGAAATGCAGAACTTAGGTTTTGTTAACCATTTAGAACACGGATTCAAATCTCCTTGCAGTTCAGCACTATTACAACTCCCAAACCCGAGAGAGACTTTTACTTAGGAATGTAAAAGAGTAAACTGAACAAACAAATAATTCTGTTCAAAAGAGCCAACTGACAATTTCATTTTTCACATAACATTTCAGTCCTACTGCTGAGGCCTCCCCCTCAACACCCATTATGAACTTAAAAATCTGGCACAAACCAGCAAATCCCAGAAGTTTCTACACAAAAACATGCAGGAACACGCAACAGCAACTTTACTTTAAAGGAGAACTATGTAATTCCTAATCATTACATCATCTGTCTGTCCACCCTGCAACCCGTGTACTACACAGATGGACATCATCCACTTGCTGCTAAATAGCCCTCGCTTTAGGGACAAGATAATGACAACAGCAGTTTACAGAAGAACAGAAGCCTGTATGGTAGAAAGTTATAGGCATTTGGCTTATGCAGAGGTACATATTAAAATCAAAAGAGCTTCCCTGCAAAATGTAAGTTTTAAAGGAGAACTCCACTTTTCCAGAAAAACTCAAGCAAGGAAAGATTCTATCCCAAAATTGTCCTGCTGGTTGCTCTGAGCAATAAAGTCTATACCCATTCATACTGGTAGACAGTCCAGTGACCTTTGTCATTACAAAACACGGCATGAGACTTTTGCAAAGGATTATCATTATTTTCCTCTGCAAAAGTACTTCTTTCACCCAGACAACAAGCTACTTTTAATGTTATGGAGATTGCTACCATTTTTTGTTGCAATTCAATAATACTTAACTGCTCACATACAAGGGCTCATATTCAGACATTCACATCAGGTTATTTGTTTGCAGGTGTGCGACTGATCTGTAGTCTGCTGTACCTTTAGCTCGATCCTAACTAGTCAATCTTATACTGTTATTCCCATAGAACCAAAAAGGAATGTTCAGCTGCTCTGCATCTGACAGTCAGAAAAGCCATCAGAAACTGTGGAGAGCTCCACTAGTGGCTACTGCCACACCCACCATCAAAATGTACTTTTCACACACCTCTTTTACATGAGCATCTTTTCCTCCTTAGAACCCAATTATACACTATTATACATCAATTATACATCATTTGCATTGGTCAGTGCCCAAAAGATCAGCAGGCAGTAAACCTAGGGATGCCACTACAAAAAACTGAGAAGACAACACAATTTAAAGCCTTTTATGTATATTTATATACAGTCGTAAGGTTAAACAGTAACAATAGGATTTCACGTGCAGATTGTTACATTTGGAAATGTGGAAATCGTAACTTTTGTTTAGCAATATTAGCAAATAAGCAGATTAAAGTGTAAGTAAACCCAATTTATAAAGTTTGCCCCATTAAAGTACTATAAAGTGAAAAAACGATTAATGAAATCCTCTCTCACCTCTTCACTCTGCAGCACTTGTTATCTCTCTGTAAAATATTCCCCCCTTCCTGTAGAGTATGAGGACACGCCCCCACCCCTCTCACATTCTCTCTCTTAAAAACAGACACAGACATTGTCAGAATTCAAAGCTGCAGGGCTTTTGCAGTGAGATTAAGGTATAAGATTACTAAACATGCACTAGCAAAATGAGTCATTGTGTGACCTCATTAGGGGGCGGGGTTTCTCGGCACTATACAGGAAGCAAGTACACAGAAATGCAGAGGGGAAAAACTGCTGGATTAAGAGGCGAGAACCAAAAAACACAAAATCGTTTTTATTTTTCAATGTTTACGTTTATGTTTCTACATTATAAATATAATATATATGTATAGTTTGGTCAATAACTTTACTTACACTTTAATGTGTCCAAATAATAAAGCACTGTTCTTCCCTAGGTCTCAGGCAAAGTGCTTCCAACAGCTCGTCTTGCCCCAATCTCCAACAGTCTGAAATTTAAGACATCTGCAAGACTAAGGGCTATTGATAAAGAATCTTCTATTGTAGCCACTATGCTGCGGAACAGTCCTAACAGATTTATTTCTTGTCGTACAAAGTAAGCTTTGCACAAATAAAAAGGTTAACTACTAGCAAAAACCAACACTTGAACCAAATAGACTTTTTTGTGGCAGAAGAGTAAACATGGAAAAAAATAGATACACTTGTTAACTATATTTAGTCAATGTGACAATACAGTGTAACAAATGTGTGCATATTTTCTTGACTTAATGCAAAAAATACAAAAAAGGATTATAAGTGCATTTACCTATTTTTCTATTATTGTAAACCGTGATAAACAAAAAAAAAACATTTATGAATGGAAACATTCTACATTTTTTTAGTGCACCATTTGAAATTCTAACAGGAGCATAAAAAGACTTGTAACAATATAACTTAGGACAGTGGAAACACAGTCAAGCAGAACAGATAATAAACTTAGACCCCCAGTAGAATGGAAGTGCATGTAAACTTTGGAATAGCATTCAAGGGAGTTAAGAGTTAAAAAGAAAAAACAATATCACACTGGTCACTCCATGTTTAGACCTATAAACAATTCCACAAGCAGGATGCAGAGCTTTAAAAATCTATTTCCTGTTGTCATATCTGGGGTTAGGTCCTTGTCATTTACATGTTTTTGTGCCACACACAAAAAAACAAAACAAAAACCTGAGCTATAGTGAAAAGAAAAAAACCGATTACCAGAATCACATAAAGCAGCGTTTCCCAAACTTATTTTTCCGTGGCCCGGTTATTTTTGTGCTTATCCTTCGTGACACACTTGGAAAGGGACTTCGCACACGGCACCGCTCATGAATATTCATGAGCCGGCTACTTCATGACGCAACACGCATTGTACGCCTTAAAACTAGTAAGGCTTACTCAAGAGCCCTCTCTGTGGGCACATGCACTTTCGCCCCAGCCGACTCCAACTAGCCCACACACATCAATTGCTCCTTAACTGGGAAATCTAAAGACATCTGTGCCATGTCCTCCAGCGAGTGAGCGCTCCTTTCAGGTGTATTCACAAATACGTATATAGCTCAAAACTGTCGGTGCAGGCTGCAGGTCCGCTGACTATACTGACAGAAGATTGTGACCTCTGCCCCAATGCAGGTGTGATGTCATTCATCAGCACCTGTACTGCGGGAGAAGAAGGAGGTTGCCCGGCTCCAGTTTGGGCACTATACCCATAACAGGTTCGTCACCAGTGGTATACAGTATCCCTTATGTCAATAGCAGCCCAGCAGTGATAATTGAGTAACGTTAGCTCATTTCTAGGACTCTTGACTGTGTTTTTAACATTTACTGCAACAATATTGAAAGTGGCACATGGTGTTTTGTTACCTGTATTAAAACCAATAAAAAGAAACAAAATTGACAAATCTCAGAAAAATTAATCTCATTTGAATGGACGACCACATTAAACTATGCGCAGTTTTGATCACAGGCACATTACTTCGAGAAAATGTCTGTGGGACATTACCCCAATAACAAGTGATAAGTGTCTTATTAATTCTCATTTTAAATAAGAAATGTTGTTTAAGGAAATGACACAAGTGACATTATGACCCATCTCCAAATTTTCCATTTTTAAACAAAAATAATTTTCTGGTGCATCTACAAACACAAGAGTCCTGTTTTTAATTGTATAAATATGCAGCTTTCATAACACCGTTCCATTTTATCTAGAGCAGAGTGCTAAGATCACTAAGCTGCTCTTATGTAAACAATGGTGTCTTTATATCACTGTAGCTCCAGTCAGGTTATACCTACCGGTAAGTAGTATAACTTTGTTACACAGGCTATCTTAAAAATAGTCATAAAGTGAGAAAGTGCGTGCTGTTTGCAAAGAACAAACCAATAATTATACCTTTGAACACAGGCACTTACTATGTGTGTTGTTGCACATTTGTCTGCATTTAGCAAAATGCCATACTAAGCTGCCATCTTACTTGCATAGTACCGCCATTGGTATTTCTAATTAAAAAGCCCATAAATTGCTCACAATGGCTAAAATATGCCTTCAGGACCAGCAACACCAGGGAAAAAGTGAGTTATTGTTGCCACTATAGCACTCAGTGGAAGCAGAGTAAAGAAATGCCTGAATTATCAGTTGTGAGCTTCCTTAGAAGCAATTATCTAACCCAGGGCAAACTTGCTTCCTTTCCAAGGTGGCAGGTCCATCTGAAGCCAAAGTTACACTGGAGACAAAATTACCATAGATAAATGCAACTAGATAGGTCTCTAAACTTTAGATGTGAAAATTGTGGGGTTTAGTTTATGACCTACGTCTTATGCAACTTCATTCTAATAGACTCCAGGAGACATGTTACTGCAAAACACTTTATACTTTGAACCAAATTCCTGGCACATTAAATTACATGCTAAAAGTTTAGACATTACTAAATATTTAAATGAAGTTAAAAATGAAGGGAAGAAAGAGTAAAGCAATCATTATTTTTTTTTTTTTTAATTGGCTTTCAACAATACGTTAAGTTAGAAGTAAGGAAATCATTAATAGTTATGACCCCTTATCCCCTTATCTTAGGTGCTGCTGGGTACAAAACTAAACCAGAAATCGCATTTTAAAGAAAATACAAAGTTACCATATTTGAAGCAAGCAAAGCAACAGAGAGTAGTTCTACCGATCAAATATTGAAAACATATAAAATCTTATTTTCTGGAGGAATTTCGTGACCAGCAATGGGATATAGTCAATCCATAAAAACATCTATCACTCTGTAGTGGCCATTGCAGCCAAAATTTAACTATTTTTATAGTTTGTCCAATCAAAAACACATGTACAGTAAAGCATGGGCAGGCTCCCCCCCTCGCCGTCATCGAATCTCCAAGTGGATCTATTCTTACAGGTCAATTTCTGTACTATGTTCATTCAGCCTGCAGCAGCGGGTAGGTTCATATTTACAGATCCTCTGCTACAGGGGAACAGAGCTGCTGAGAAATACTAACAAACAGTTTTCTGGGCCAGGCATATTCAGCTATACAATCCAAAAGCACAACTGGCACTCTGCCCCTGCACTCAGTCACAGGTAAACACAGTCATTCAACAAAGTTACCCTTCTATTGAAGGAGAATTAGAGAAACTTTATTATTTCATTACTTAACCCAAACCTAAATTAGCTTTCCAGCCTTTACTTCCCTTTTTGTGGCTGCTCCATTGGAACAGTGAGCCAGGAAGGAGAATCCATGCTGCAATTCTTACAACCAAGTATTTCAAATAAGACAGTACAGTCTCGTTTTCATGGCCAGAAGCACTGTATATTTGCCTGTATTTTTAAAATCACTCAACAGATTTTAACAATCTTAAAAAAAATCATTAATACATTTCTAAGCCAGGTAGTAGCAGATTATAACAATAACTCAGGAAGCAATGTCATGAAAACTAAAAGCAACACATAGGAATTACAGATCATAAAAACATGTTTGTCCTGGGATCAATAATGTCAGTTCTACATGGTTAGAGAGTTTTTATTCTCTTTAACACTACACTGCAGCATAGTGATATGATGAACACAGCTTGCTAACATGCTTCCCCTTACTACTGTTATATGCACTCTCACAGTATATAAGCCCCCCCCAACCACCCACCACCACAATGGGCAGATGCAGAATTATGCCTGGCATAGTAATGTTAGCAGCATTAACCCCTTAACTGGAAGGCAGCAACGTAAAACCTGGAGAGAAGCAATCATACATACCCGCTGGGAGTCAGCATGCACCAAGCCAAGATCTGCAGAATCAAATTCATTAAATAGCTCAATGTGATCCTCCCAATGTTTCTCTATTCCAGCAGCTTGTTAGTAATAATGGAGGGGAAAGCACTGCCCTTTATAACATGTCATCACATCACATGACCAGCTGGGGCAGATGTAACCCTTTCCTGGCCACACCAGAGCTTTTATATTATGTATACAGGCCAGGCTCTGTAACACACATTATATAACAATCCCTAGGGAATGTCAATATAAATCTATGGCTACTGTAAAATTTGTATTTTTATGTCCAAATGTTAGAAAGGGAAAAAAAACAACAACACTTGAGACAAAAGATTTGTTAGGTCTATGAGGAGTGGAGTAGTCAGGTAAGGGGCAATGTATTATTATTATGTGAATTTGACTGCCTCTATCACTGCATAAGTGTAACAACCACATATGAATGTCCTAATGAACAACAGACACAAGCCACTCTGGTAGATTAGATATTCATGTGATGTCTGCTATCAGCACTGCGTTAACAGCATTTTAACTTATCCCAATCCAGCTTTATACCTCCCAAGTCTCCCTGTTCTCGCTGGACAGTCCAGTTTCTCCGATTGTGTCGGCCAGGCCACAGGACAGAGAAATCTACAGACGGACAGACCCACTGAGCCAGACTGGAATAGACAGAGGAATGTGACAGGCCGGTTACACTCACAGCACACACTACTGACGTACCTGGTCTACTCCAGCCAGGGGTTAAGGGAAAAATGTTCATCTTCATTTCCAGAGTTTTCTCAGATAACCATGGAGTCTTCTTACAATGGATAACCGAGCAGAGACATTTCGAGACAGTCCCTAAGTACAGTAGCACCTAGTCCCGCCCCTTTTCCAGGCAATTCATTCACTGTGCCTGCTTCATTGTCCCGCCCCTTTTCCAGGCAATTCATTCACTGTGCCTGCTTCATTACCTGTCCCTTATAACCCTGATTGTGATGTGCCTCTCTTCCACTCTCCCTGGGGCACATCCAAGCACACCCTTACAGTGTATATTAGTAGTGAGGCATATATATGCATGGCTGGGTGGAGGGAGAGAGAGGTATAAGATAAAAGACATG
>WMED01000945.1:0-30354 GCA_019650415.1 Pipa parva
TAAGGGGGGAATTCACCATTCAGCGAAGTGAGCTCCGAATCCTTCGGCTCACTTTGCAAACGGTATTATGCGCTTGCTGATGTCCTGCACGCGGACATCACCGAGCGCATTAAAGGGATTCCAGTCTCGGCAAGAGCAAAAGAGTTGCCCCACCGAAATTGGAATCCCTTTAATGAGCTTGCTGATGTCCGCATGCAGGACATCAGCGAGCGGATAATACCGTTTGCGAAGTGAGCCAAAGGATTCGGAGCTCACTTCACTGAATGGTGAATTCCCCCCTAAAGCATAAGGTGCAGAAGGTTACGATAACTCAAGATAAGTTACATACAGCTGTATATAGAAACTACTGTTAACATGCCAGAGTACATATTAGGCCCACACTTTACCACTATTGCAAAATGGTTATGTTTGCTGACTTTTGATGGGATTTTTTTTCTCTTTTTCAGAGATGGGATTCCATATTGTGAAATGGATTATCATGCTAAATTCGGCATTAAATGTGACCACTGTGAGAAATATATCACAGGCAGAGTGTTAGAGGTAACAAATGCACTTAGCTTTGATGCAGTTAATGAAAAAATACCTACCAATAGGGGAAGTAAATATTTATCTGGAATATTAGTACCTTCACTACAGATTTGAATATGAAGTTTTTAGGAAAGAACTATATTATGCAACCAACATTTTTCTATAAATTTGAGGGATTCCTGTAAAATATAAGCTCATTTAAAAAACATTAACGTTGACATATTTGAAATGTTTTCAGATTCATAAAGCAAATACGGCAATTTTTTAATTTTTTTTTGGGGGGGGGGGGGGGGGGCTTCCCATATCTGTACCTCTGGTGGCTAGTTGAACTTTTGCACATGATCCTGAACTGGGACAGAGGCATAAACTGCAACTGAACAGTTTGGTAGCATTTTGTTGCATTTGACCTTTTTAATGACGCAAGGCATTTTGGCGCAGTTGCCATTGAGATAAGTCAAATGCATTTTATTAAAAATTTTAAGCCAGTTTTGACATTGGCATCCAATTGTCTCATCTGGCATTATTCAAAGGAATTCTTTCTGTTAATATCTGATTCTGCGCAGAGAGCTTTTTATTTATTTGTTTTGGACTGTGACATTGTTTTAGTCCATTGACATGTTGAGAACAGGTGCTATAAATGTATTTAAAGTTTCTCTCGAACAAAACATGTCAGCTCAAAACCTCTTCAAGCTACAAGTCTACTGCTAAATTTAGATTATTGCATGTACCTCTATGGAGTTACTGTGTAAATTAGTGATCGTTAACATTCTCCGAATCTGGCGGCTTTATGACATAATTGCATTGACAGATCATAATCTGTGTATTTCATTACATACTTTATGCTCTAGTTTTTATTGGCCTTAATAGATTCTAGCGCATCAATATTAAAGGCAACGTTTAACCTACGTTTGTATTTATAAGAAGGCATCATATTGATATTTTTTTTTTCCTATATATTTGTGATCAAAAATATTGTCACTCTTACCGATTTTTTTTTTGTAATATTGCATCGATCACTCTAGAAAATTGTTGAACTTAAAAAAAAATAAGAATAATTTTGGTTTTGAATGGAGGCGTAATTGCATTGCGTGCAGTGATACAGAAAAACAAACAAGATTTCTTTTTAAACCCATAAAACAAAGTTTCCTTCTTTAAATATATTTATATTTCCTTCAAGGCAGGCCAAATGCAGACCTTCTCATCTGAAGCTATAAAGAGATTTGGAAGCCATTTTGAAGCTTAGTTTAAACCAAGTGCCATAAAGATGTCACTATACCTGTGGAGTTCTATCTGGAAATAGCGCTTGGGGGAGAGCATGGTTCAGATGTACAGAGATGAGCTAACGTGGCAGCTAAGGCAGTGAAACAGGAGTCTTTAGTTAGATGAGTTTGCTGTTATCAGAGCTCTGCTGTATATTTGTTTGCTACAGTTGATCTTTTTGCACTACCAAGGTATTCCATGTATCCAATTTTTAAAGGGCTTGACCACCCATAGTCTTAAAGTTGCAGGTGCCATACCTGTTTTATTGTGTAAGGGACTGCATCCGCAATGTGTAACTACAAGTCAAAGGTTGCTATGGAATCTTCTAAATAGACAGTGTTACTACAACAGTCCCATCTCCAGTCAGTTATTGTAACTATAGGTGCAGTTCCTGGCTACATGTACCTATTAATGATAGCACTGTGCCTGGTAACAAGTTTCTGTTTTTAATATAATTATTTTTTTACCATTGTCACGCTGCTGGTGCCCATCTTTTTATTGTACCACATTTGGGGTAAATTTTATAAAAGTCATTTGAACCTGTTAGTTGCGTTTCGATTCATTTTGCCACTATTAGCAGTGTTTTTATTATTAATTATTGTTCTCTGCACTTTTCAATTCGATCAGTTTATACAGGGTTACAAAAATGGTGATATGGAAAAAGATTGATATAAAAAAAATGATTTAAACTTTGTATTATGGAGTCCCATTCTATTTTCCATCGATATTGTCAGTGTTTTTCTATGTTAAAACTGATCTGGTTTTGGCTAACTTGCAGGACCATCTCTATATGGAATAATGGGTTAAAGTGACCCTAAACCAGGTGGACACTTTTCGGTAAAAAAAAAAAAAATGCTTTTATTGGGCAATATCTATATTTAAACACTCTTTAGCACAATTTTTACCAGTTTTAAATATCCCCAATAATCTCTGTTAGGCACCCACATCTCTGTGTGCCAGCCTCCAATGTAACCTATTCTTTAGAGGTAAAAAATCCCCCTTTAATTTATACAGTCTAGTGGAAACAAAAATGGAGGCAGCATTGCATCATGGTGACTGTTATCAATGTTATATAACATGCCAAACGAGATTTGCATTGTGTTATAATATGAAGCCCCCTAGATCAGTGATGCCCAACCTTTTTTGGCCTGGGGGCCATATAAATCAACAGCCAATGCCAACTAATGGAACACATATGCGTTCCAACACATAGCTAACCCAGAAGTAAGGGTCTTAACAATGTAAGGGAAGCGTTCCACCCAATTGTGAGATACTGCAAACAGTGTATTACTGAACTGACATCCTGTTCAATAATAAGCTGACCAAGTCCACCCAACTGTTACCGATTTCCTGCACTGTGGGCAGAAGCTTCGAGGGCCAGATAGAACCGCGTCGTGGGCCGTAGGTTGGGCATTAGATTATGACATTTTTTTTTTTTTTAATATTTAATAAAATGGTTTCTGTGCCTTCTCTTGGAAATAATCCTGCTACTACTGCAACTAAAGGCTGAATTTTATTTTCTAATTCCATCACATCCTGTTCAATGAATTGGTACATTACAGTCTAGTAGCAAGCTTTATGAGCTATTAACCCATGAACGTGAAGGCTCACATCAATTATTCATTTTACTGCCTGCTTCCCGCTCTGCCTCATAACATTGTGTTACAGTGATAAATAAAAAATGAAACGGAAAAAAAAAATAGCTTTTAGTCATCATATTTTTTTCAATTAATCCAAGGTTATTAGTAAGAAACCTGATCAGTGAAACAAAGTGAATTATTTGTTATTTTTCTTTACACTAGGTTGGAAAGCTAACATAAGAATAGTGTTTTTAAATATTATTTGCGGGTGACCTATCATGGCTGCTTGTCTGTTGTTCCTATATTTTTCTGAGTTTGATCGCAGCTTTAGAATTTCAGTTTTGATGTTCCTCTTTCACTGTGTCTTTGGTCCCCTTCTTCAGAGGGGCTGCTCCATTTTTTCTATGTCTCCTATTTCTGTTGTGCAGTATTAAAGTTCAAATATTCCTGACTTCATTTTGGTTCAGTCTTCTATTTAATAACATCTGTGCATTCAGTTTCCATGCCGAGAGGTTGTGACAATTTGACAATTATTAACCTTTTCTTTTACTGAGATAAATTGTATTCTTTTGTATCCAGGCTGGAGAAAAGCACTATCACCCTACATGCGCACGCTGCGTCCGATGTAATCAGATGTTTGCAGAAGGCGAAGAGATGTACCTTCAAGGTAAAAAAGAATATTTCCCACTCTCTTTTCCAGAAAGAATTATGGGTATGAACATTCACTGCACCAAGTCTTTTCTGTTCAATGTTCTGGCACAATCATCAGCCCTATAACATTAAACTGTTTGACACTGTGTTACTCTGAGCTGCAGACATTGGCCATTGTAAAAGTGATAGGCTCTGAGCATTGTAAAGTGGAATTGAAGGCTCTTGGCATTATGACATTGGCTTACTGTCCCGGCTCCATCTAATCTAGCACTTGGCCTTAGCGCTACAGCGTTCCTCTCTCACAGGAAGTTGAAAGCTTTCAACTTCCTGTGAGAGGAACACTGTAGCAGTAAGGAGCCGGGACAAAGAAGAGGTAGGGACAGGGAGGAGGGAGCGAGCACGGCTGCCTACCCCACGGCCTGGCCATGTCACCTGATGTTGGCAGAAGGGCTGGGCCAAATGTGTCTGCTATAGTTCGCCCACCCCTGGGATAGAGGCAAGGAAATAAACCAGTTGTTTTTCTCCTGCCCAGTTCTGTGATTTCTTGTTTCTATTAATTATGTTAGCAAAAGGCTGGGGGAAAGTGTTCCAAGCGATATTGATTTGGTATAGAAATAGTGCCTATTTATACATAAGACTGTATTTATTTAATGGACAGCACATTTCAGAAATGCAGTATTGGATATAGTGGATGCCCAGTGCCTTTCAGTGCTTGAGGATTGCATGTATTCAAGGAATTAGACTCACTTCAACCAATTTCTTTTGATGTTGTTTAAATCTCCATCCAACTTTCCAAGTGTTAGGTGTACGTCATCTGTCAATGACTGAAGCACTAATGTGCACTACAGTACAATCTACTTTCCGGGAACTGAATCCAAGTCATCACAGAAGTATTATAAGCAATAGAAGCAAATCATATTTCTCTTGTCTCAGATTATTTCTGAGCTGAGAATATTACAGTTAAGCTTTCAATCTCACTTTTCCTGACACACTTAAAACATCCATCATTGTTTTCTATTATTTGGGTTTTACAGTAAATATTTTTTGGTCTTGTTTTGTTTATGAGCAGTTGAAACACTGAGTTCAAACGGTTTTATCTTTAGCCTTCTGAATATCCTTCCTGCTGATCTACCAAATTCTGGAATAGCAACAAATAACTGTGTTTATTCAGATGTTTGTTTACCAGCTGGATTATCCTTTAAATAAACTCTAACAGACGCCCAAAATATTAATATTTTGTTTAAAAAAAAAAAACAGTATTAATATCCGTTTGCCCTATGATTTGCAAAATGCCCCTGAGTGATCTATCTAGGATTGCATCTTAAATTAAAACTCAATTAGCTGTAGAACATATAGTTTGTTGCGCACTTCATGGACTTTCATTTGTAGGAAACCATGGATGATCTAATATTTATAAAGACCTTGTGGCCATGATACTTTTTTACCCTAAAGAATTCTTTTTTCATCCTAAAGACTTTTTTAACTGTGATGTTGCTCAATAATAAATTACCTTTGCTGACTACTATGTCCCCTTTCCTAAAAGTGCCCCAGAAACTACCAGTGGATTATATTCCCACACATAAGTTTTGTTGTAATATGCAACTTGTAATCACTATGATTATTTGTTTATGGAGTGAGCACCACATATATTATAGTATATACACAACACAGTAACACACATATATAATGTCACTTCTTATACATTGCCGTATTGGTCCTGTGATTACAGTTTCTGGGACTACCCAGAAAGAATTGCCTTTAACAATTACATTAGTGATAGTAGTGTTACTAGTAAACTGTAAATTAATGACTATTGAAAATGTAGTCATGATTTAGTAGCGAAAAACAGGTACAGCAAATGGCAAACTCTTGACTCGTAACACCAGGAAAATACATTTTTGAGACAGAAATTATGCAAAAACTGCACTTGTAAAACTGTCACCTTAAGGTAAACTCATGATTACTTTTTTTTTTTTGCTTTTCTGTTTTTATCTTTATTGATAGCAACCAATCTTTATTGTCTATACATTAGACAATGCATATTCATGAAGTGCCCCAGAAAGCACAATTTGAAATTTAAATATTAGAGTTTATAGACACCATTTAGAATTATTGTAAGTACAGGATGAATATATAGTAATTGTAAAGCCATTCGGGGCATTTTCATATTTTGTTGTTACTGTCTTTTTAACTGCTATAAAGTTTGAATAAAACATATCCCAGAAGCCTCAGACACCTGCTTTCAGGAAGCACGAGCCACCCAACAACATTTCTCTGTTTTAATTCCATAAACATTATGTTATCCTACACAGGTAACTCAATATGGCACCCCATATGTAGACAGGCTGCCAAAACCGAGGAAAGAAATAAGGTAAGAGTTTAAAAAAAAATAAAATCAAAACTAGATGTTCATTATTTTTATGCAATCTGTTTTGCTATTTGGTTGCTATTGTATAGCAGATTTCCTCTATTTCGATCTCAGAAACTAGATGTTTCTTTATGTTAATTGGCGTAACCATGGTAGCATATCCAGCAAATCCTTGATGGGGTTGTAGTGTAAACCTTTAAGAGGGTAATTCAGCACCTTAGGCTGGTGTTTGTAATTAGTACTCCTGTACCCCAAAACTTTCCATGACAAGCAGCTGGATATAATTTTATCATTCTGAATTTTGGATAAATATAATGATATTTGGAAGATATCTTGCTAAATGCTGAATACTTTGGGAGTTTATGTGTATATATAAACAGATAAAACATGCATACTATGCCTTACGCTCCTTAGTTTGGAATCGCCAAATTTAAATCAAAATGTCAAATCTGGATAAGATCTTCCCTATACTGGACCTGTATTCATACAGCTGAGTTGATCTATTCTTTTGCAGGAGACAAGAACGTCCTCAGAAAGCATTATTTCAGTACCTGCATCAAGTACATCAGGGTCACCAAGCAGAGTCATTTATGTAAGTCTGTAGGCGTTACTACAAAGTACATAATTTTTTCCAGTTTAACAGTTGCTATACCTATAATAATGCAGGTTCATCCCTTTTCCATTTGTAAACTGTTGTTATTTAGATCAGTTATAACATGCTTACTACTTCATGTCTCAATTCCTTTTGCTAATTGCTTCAAGTTGGGTACTGCATCTTATGATTTTGATGATAAGATGAATAGAAAATGACCTCCTAGAGTGTCAAAGTGGCCCACCAAGACATAGGGAAGTCTCTTGGTGGGTCCAGGTCATAGTGGATCTTCCTGAAGGGGGTTGGAGGCAAAAAGGAGTTGGGATATAGGAAAATCACATGGACTGAAGAGTGGAATGAAGAGAAAAGAAGAAAATCTTTTTATGTTGTCCAATGTGTCTCTACCAGATAAACACACAAGAGGGTGTTTTGGATCAGTTTTGCAACAATTGAAAAATAAGGTTTTACACCATTGTAAATGAATGAGATGCAGTCTGTATAGTGTATTTTGACTGATTTTGCTTATGCTAGACACCCACACTATTACAGCTTGTGTGAAAGCAGTAGAAAATGGCATATTCAGGGACTGTGAAGACTTTCATTAAACTAAAAAATACACCTTTAATATAAGTGCCGAAAATGCTATGAGTTCATGGTAAATTGTGGATAAAGAACATTTACTTTCCTGAAAATTCTGTCTAAAATACGCCCACCACACCATCCGCTTTTCACTACCAGGGATGATTTCACAGGTATGGACATCTGCTCTTTTACCCTTATCTAAGCCAATTAAGGTGCCCGTTCAGGTTCATATTTATAGGGGAATGTTTCAATACAGACTTTTAAACCAACATCAAATAAAAGCCCGTCCAGCATATGTAGAAATATTGACTTTCACATTTGACTTTTGTCTTACTCAGACATAAAATAGCAGGTTACTAAAGTTTATTTCCTACTGTCCATTTTTGCAGAAGTACAGGTAACCGACAGCAGTTACACACTAAACAGGACAACCGTTGCAGCAATGAACTGCCTTCTTCTGTTTCTAAGCTTTAATAGGCTCTCCTTTGCAGATGAGAGGTCTGCAGAGACTGTTTTGTTGCATTTTTTTAATAAAATGCATCCACTGACACATGCCTATAGCTATCAAACATTCAAACATGTGCTTTCAGTATTTTGGGGGTTCTGTTAGCTTTTCCAACACACATTTAGATGCATTTCTAACATGTACAAGAAACCATGTAAATATCTGCCACTTGGAAACATAGGGTTATAACGGCAGGATAAATGTCCTTGATGGTTTCCAACCATGACTTTCTGAAAGATTACTCAAGGGTCTCTTGTCACTTTTGTATACAAAAAGTATTTCAATGATACCTATTCATTGAGTATTCATTGATTGATGAAGGGAGGCAATTCCCACCCCGAAACATCATGTTGTTTCAATTCGTTCTGCAATAAAATAGGGAACTGTCCCTGAGATGTTATAGTGAGCAGCTTGGTTGCGTTTATATTGTATGTTCTTGTTTGGGGCATGCCAGAGCCCTGCTCAGCTAGATCCCAGACTAATAATGAGTGGATATGCCATGAGTATTTAACTTTTCATTGTTTGATAAACAGCCGGTTTGTGGAAGAGACCTACCCACTGCAGCTTATCATTCCAGGAGACAATAAATAAAATAAACATTGTGTTAGAATAATTTATTTATATCACTGAGTTCCTGCCTTGTAAAGCATACCATATACTGTATATGACTTTTGATTTATAAGGCAGTGCATTCACTTACTTCTCACAGTCTTACCCAATACACTTCTCCTTCTCTCTAATGAGATCTGCCCTATAAAACTCTCCCCAGTCTCTCACTGATATACTGTATTAAATGTTATATTATCACAACTGTTCATATACCCAAAATAAAACAAGCTTTATGGGTTGTGTCTGTTGCCTGATGTTAACCAAATGATTCCAATTTTATCAGTAAGAACTAAGGGGGGAATTCAGGAACCTCCGAAGTGAGGAGCGTAGTGTTCGCCTCACTTCGGAACAAGTGACATGTGCATGCTGATGTCCTGCACGCGGACATCAGCACGCACATTAAAGGGATTCCCGTCTCGGCGAGGCAACTCTTTTGGTCTCGCCGAGACGGGAATCCCTTTAATGCACATGCTGATGTCCGCGCACAGGACATCAGCATGCGCATGATACCATTTGCGAAGTGAGCCAAACGCTTCGAAGCTCACTTCGCTGCATGCTGAATTACCCCCTTAGCTCACTGCTGATAATTTCTCATGCAAAAAGTATTATAAGACCCAGAATTTATTTACACTGATACAGATTATCACATAGCTGTAACAAAAAGAATGTCTAGGTAAGGCAATAATTTGTAATTGTTTTCCATGCAATGGATTGCATAATGTATCCTAATACAATAAATTCAGCCATTCTGAAATACAGAGAACATTAACTCCCGGTAGATACTGACCAGTGATATTGTCCCACAGCTGCTGTTCTATCTTATATTAATATGGCCCAGCCTGTAAGTAATAATTGGCAGTTTATTATATCCGTAATATTTTCGGTGTGTTTAAGAAAAGCATACTTTATGGTGTAAATATATTAATAGCAAAAGGCATTATTTCCTAGCCTGAATTTGTGTACCATCTGTTCTGTTGTTGTTTACAGAATACATTTAATTATTCATCTTTGTTCATACTGTATTTTTTTTACTACGTATATCCATATACAGTAACACAGTACTGGAACCTATTTAGTAACCTCTTTAAGAATGCTTTTCTTTGTAAAGTAGTGAAAGGCTTTTAAGTTCTTATAAACCCATCTCCCTTCATGTTTCTTTCCTTGGCCTTTATACACTTTCTGCTTTTAGAAAAGATACTGCTTTTTGTCGTGTCGAATTCAAATTTCAGGAATTTATAGGCATGTAATGCTTAGGCCACACCCACTAATTGACCATGCCCTTTGTGCAGTTAATCACATAATAAATTATGCAGTGAACTTAAGTTCTGTTTGACTCATAGTGAAATTTATTAAAGTTAAAAAAACTGTGATTTTCGACTTTTTGATCGAAAAAAATCGATAAAAAATGGAAAATTATCGAAAAATAATTTTTTCCATCAATATTTTGGATTTTCCATAGAAATAAACAGATTCAAAGGTTTCGATCAATTTTTCAATATTGCGATATCAGAAAACATCCAATATCGCAATATCGGCAAAAATCAATCGATATCGGTAAATTTGATATTGCGATATTGGTAAATTTTATTCAATATCGCGATATCGATATTTTAGATTTTATTAAATTTCATTCACAATTTCATGCAAAGTGAAATTACAAATGTCATTTTCAACATTTCAATATTATAATTACTAAGACTTCAAACTAATTACATTTTCTTTCCCGCCTACATCGCTGGACTAGGAAAGAGGCCTCCTTCCATCTCAGCCTCCTATAGGCATTGTCGTATTTGAGGTTTATATTGCATTCTCCCTGCACTTCCATTCTAGTCCACTGTGTAGTTTTCCTTCCTTATATGTGCATTCTGAGGATGTCAAACTAAAGTTCCTCAGCTGTTCTGAACCACAAATCCAATCTCTAGCTGAAAGCGCAGCAGACTTATGGCACAAAACAGCTGTTGCTCTATGAATTCCATCCTTGATATTATCTGTACATACAACTTGCTTGGTTTATTTAGTAATGCATCATATTCTGATTACATTTCCTTGTGCCTTAATTTCCTTAACCTGTTTCTTTTCTATAATCTGTTCTTTCCTCCCTTTATTCCCTCTCTTCTACAGGCCAAACTCGGAGACGAAATTATTGACTACAAGGATTTGGCAGCTCTGCCTAAAAATAAAGCCATCTATAATATTGACCGTCCTGATATGATCTCCTATTCTCCATATATCAGTTACTCTGCAGATGACAGACATAGTTATGGGGAGGTACTGGATACACAGGCTTTTTCTTTTTTTCTTTCATAAAATCTAATGAAAAACACAAATGATTTATTTTAACAGAGATACTAGTGTTATTGTAGGCTGTATAACAAGTTGTGGCTTACCCCCTTTGTATTCAAGAAAACAAAGCAGTTATTTAATAATCCATCCAGCTAAAATAGATGGCATAACGCATTGTTTTAACACATTATTATTCTTGGTAAGCACTTGTTTGCTTAGATCACAATCTTTTAATAAACATGAAACATGTGTTTTATTAAACACAATGTTCCACATCATTTTTATCATACAGATATTTTTAGTTTTATGTTTCTCTCATTTATCAATATCACTATATCTTAACTTAAATTTCATCTTTTGTCATTTTGGGTTCCCTGTCTATTCTTTGATGCAGACAATTAACAAGTCTTTGTTAAATCTTATATAAAACAGTAAAGACGTGGGAATAGATCATTATGTAATAATAATATGGCAATATAAATAAAACTCACTAGTAACTTAAAACAACTAATTTGGCCAGGAGTCTGCAACCTTTTCGGCTGAGAGAGCCATATAGTGCGACTCTGCTCAGCCCTTTTGAATCCAGAGCCGGTGATGTCAGCGACTCCGGATTGGCTAGCAACCAGGAAGCATGGTGAAGTCAGCGGCTCCGGATTGGCTAGCGACCCAGAAACGCAATGACTTCAACGGCTCTGGATTGCTAGCCAAAGCGCTGCCGCTGAGAGAATTTTGGCGATTAGCCAGGAGACTGTAATGAGCGGTGCTTACATGTGAGCAACGCTCGTTACAGTCAAAGAGCCAGATGTAGTCATCAAAAGAGCCACATCTGGCTCAAGAGCCATAGGTTGCAGACCCCTGAATTAGACGTTTGGTTTCATCAGTCGGGAAATTAAAGCTAATAGCTGATTGGTTTCTATGAATTATTAAAATTATACGTAGTAAGTAAGCCACTTGGTACTGAACATACACATCAAAGCAACAATAGAGGTCGTTTAAATATTAAAATAAGTGCGCAAGTGAATAAATCCACTAAATCCAATAAAGTATTTGCTTTAATTAATCTTTCTCTTTAGCAGTTAAAGACAAGTGCAGAGGGCTGTGGGCACTTGTGCATTTAAGGCAGTGAATGCCGTTGGTATTGAAAGCAACTGCAGTGTCTCAAATGTTAAACAGATTTATAAAGTATGTATTTTGGATTCTCTCTCCAAATATCTCACCTAACGCCAGTTTATTAATAGTATACTTAAATGAACAGTAATACCAAAGAAATAAAAATTCCCTTTGGATTGGCATGATGCTTATTCAAATACCCCACTTGTAAATAATGTTATCTTTAACATTGAATTCATGAATTTTACTCCTTTCTGACTGTTTTTTTTTTTTTTTTAATCTAACAGCACTCCCATTGTTTTCTATGGTGCTTTAGAATCTGTAAAATTAAATAGCTAAATATCACACTTTAAAGACGCTGTTTAACATTTTTGGAATTGCGGTTTGAAAATATAGTACCTCAAAATACAAAGCAGTTAAGGCATTTTCATTTTTTTTTTTTTTTGATGTTATTGACCTCTAACCCTCTGAAATACTTTATCACAAAATCCTTTCTCTTGCTAATATTCAGTATACTTAATAATTAACAAAGACTAGGAAGTAGCAAGTGCATCATCGTGTTGCTTTTGAACTTTAACCTTTTACTGGAATTTTCTAGCACTTTGTTCTCAGCATTGCATGGCAGGAAATATCATTTTCTTGCTTTTGGAGGTACAAACATCTCCGTATATATTATATATGATAATACTGTATGTCTTTAACTATTTTAGCACTTTCTTAAAATAATCATTTTTCAGTTTTGGTAAAATGTTGGTAAGCGCAAGGGGAATGCAGCAGAATTGAACTCTAAGGTGAAAGAAATGGGGAAAAATCCCCAAGAAAAACGGCATAAATAGGTTAATTAGGTAAAAGTATTTAGAACAACGGTTCTCAACCTTTTACCAGCTGCAACCCCCCGGTGCTGACGTCACTGCGCATAGTGTGATGATGTTCAGCCGGAACGTCACCACGTACGCGCGTCGCATGGTGATGTTTTCGGCTGACGTCACCCCGCAGGAAGCCTTATAAGAAGGGTCCTGCGGGAGCTTCCGGATGTCGCAGCAGTTCTTGACCCCCGTGGGATGGGATGGTCGTGTGAACCCCGCCGGGGTCGCAACCCACAGGTTGAGAACCGCTGGTTTAGAAGAACAGACAAACAAAATGGCAGCAAAGCTAAAAGTGTTTGGCCGTAGACCAGGATGCCCAAGATATAAACTGTGGTTTTCACTAGCAGTATAGATGGCAATAATTCATTTTTATTTAATTCTAGTTATCACCATACTGGAAATAAGTGTGTCCCAGTATCCAGCCTGACTAAAGTGCATTGTGTCAATAAAAATGTCATTGTGTGACTGTGTGACTAGGGGGATTATTCATCAAGGTACAAATTTGACTCTCAATAGTTCTGAAATTGCAGCAAACAAGCAGACAACAACGAATGAGAGTGGGCGCATAATGTGGCATAGTCAGTTGAATAGTAGCAGCAAGTGAAGTGAATTCCACCAGTGAAGTGCAGTAACATCATCCTCACAATGTTCCACTAAGTGTTTTAAGTGAATATTACATCCCTTTCTATGTCACCAAATCCATTATTTTTGTCGTCACTTGGTCACAATCTTTATTGTCACTTTTGAAAAAACCTTACAAACACACTGAAGCTCTGCCATTGTCACTTAGATCTGAAGTGAAATAGGTCGAATTTGACAAAGTACACCTTGCCGAATTCGCAACTTCTATACAGTCCAATGCTTGATGAACAGCCGAATTACCTGGGCTCATGCACGCAAAGTAATACAAAGACCTCTGTAAATCTGCGACCATTGTAAACATCCAAATTGGATTCAAATTCACAACAACAGCAGCATTTTATGAAGAAGCAGATTTGGAGAAGGGATGAATTAATGCTAATTTGAACATTAATGCGACTGTTTGCTCTTACGTGAATAAGCCCCTAGGAGAGAAGTTTATATATATCACTGCCTTTATATACCACTAAAGACAAACACATCCCTTTGATGCATATTCCCATCAAGTCAATAAGATCAGTTCAAACCGTATTGTCCTCTAAATTTAAATTGTATTTGTGTGACTGACTTCCAGTTCTATGATAGACAGTTCAATGAATGGGACACAGAAATGGTATTAGTTGAATAATTAGAAAGATGAGTGCTGTAGTATTATAATTTATATAAAGTATCATATAATACTGCAGTACTCCTCTTTCAATGAATGGGGGAATTTATGACCAGTTGCTCTTAGTGTACAGTATCCAGATGGCTATCTAGAGAAGATGCTAGACCATCTATACAATGTGGTGCAGGCCACTGTTGGAGGCTGTGTTTATTTTGGGAAAAACTCATATGAATTTGTTACATCTCTTTAAAAATTAAAATGTCATTACTTTAGCATTGTTTTTCTATTTGTGTTGTGGCTGTAGGGAAATTCCGCTCTTGTGTTTCCACTTTGTTAAGTCATCTTTACAGATTTACATTCTGCTACAGTATGGCTTTGTTTGGTTTAAGCAGATGGAAACATGAGCTGTGGAAATGTTCTAATGTCTGGATGGCCTTCAGTAAGTTTTAATAAACTGCAATGGGATCCATCTGTGAACCACATGAGTCCCTTCCAAGGCCAGGCTTCATACAAAGCATAAAAGAGACAAAAAGGATACAAAATAGGTTGTACAGATTACATGAGATGAACTGGTGTCATCTTTCAGAACACACTACAAAAAAATGACTTGTATTATTCCCTTTGGCTATTTCAAAGGCTTACTTTTGAAGTTTTCAAAGCTTAACAAATCACTGTTGCAGAACTAAGTCTTGACTTTATCCTCTAGGGAAAGAGTAGACAGCTCTGATTTACCAGGAGCTTCAATTTATCTGCAGAATGAAAGTAAAACAACAAAGAATAAATGAATATTCCTGCTTCAGTTGTTTATGATCTCCATATTTTTTTTATTTCTCTTACATTTGTCTTGAGATTTATGCTCATGGTAGCCAAGCAAGGTGCAGTTTTTACTGCTCTGCTGCCTTTAAAATAATGAATGCAAAGATCTGATTGGCCACTGTAGGCTAATGAAGAAGGTAATGAAGAAGGTAAACTTTGTATATGGTACTATACACTGTATGCTTTACTCCGATTTTATTTCTCATACTTTATACAGGTGATTTGGATAATTTTACACTCTAACTTGGCCCTGTATTGGTTATAATGAAATTCCTGGTTAGACACAGAAGTGAGGGGAATACAGTTGGGCTTTAAACCAACTGAGAGCGAAATAATGATTTAAAAGCCATCTGTGTATTTAACAGAATTGGTTATATGTTTTCCAGACAAACAGATGAAAAAGTAGTTAGACAAACTAACAGATGATTAAATAATCAGGTAGATAACAAGCTAGTATGTAAAACTGATGGTACAGGTTGTTTTAGTTCACTCCTGCATTTGTTGAAGAGGGCAGAGGCATGCAACAACACCAAATAGCCTTAGTCATGCTAATGTGGTCCTTGCAGTGGGTGTGGTCTAAGGCGCCAAACATTCTGTTCCTATAAGCTCCTGAGATGTAAATCAGACACTGACAGAGCTATTGTTCGTGTGTCATACACAGTACCAGTTGCACTGAGGGCAGCATTCTAGATGCTATGCCAGCAGTAAATATATCAGGGGTAAGTACTCACCCATAATCTCTTTATACCAAGGATTGTAACTATAATAAGGGGGATATGAATAGAAGAAAGAAAGTTTCTGCAACAATGCAGAAGGGTTTTTGGGTTTTTTTACTATAAGAGCAGTAATGAACTTTAGAACTAATCGCTGCATGCGTAGTGTGGAAAAGTCGGTCAAATACAAATAGGATGCAAAGTCAGTCAGTGAATTGCCGTAACATCATTCTCATTATGGGACTATTCGACTCCTGAATTCTCAAACAGAGGATTCCCTTAGCAAATCCGTGACCGTGACAATTTTAAAGTCATTCCCATAGAACAATATTCTCATTATAAAACTGCAACTGTGACAGTAGCAGTCTATTGTGACTCTCATTAGCTGGCAAATTCACACCTTTACGCAACAATTTGGACTTTAGCCAATATATCCCTCTATATCCCACTAACTGTATATAAGTGAATAATACTGTACATATATTTCTATGTCTCTTTGTCCCTTTTTCATGTTTAGTAGTAAACTAATTTAGTCTCATTCACCATTGAATAGTCACCTTATGTCACACCAGAGCCCTGCCTTCAGCCCCCCCAATTAGTCAAAAAGGTGAATTCCATACACTACACCTTGTCAAATTCATGACTACGGACAGACTCCGCCACTTTGTCAGTAGTCAAAGTACCTGTGCATGTGCACGCAAAGTGATGTGAATTGCTCTGTAAGATGGTGACTATTGTAGTCACCTGAATTCGGCAGTTATTTGCCACTTTGCAAAGTTTGATCAATCAGTGAACTTGGAGAAGTGGCAATAAAATGCGAATTTGGAGCTATACATGTCTTTAGTCAATAAGGCCCTACACCTGAAGAAGTTTTTATGGTTGATTCAGTAAAAGAGTTCTGAAGTGGTCTGGATGCCTTCCTTAATTGTAGGAATATTAAAAGTTCTGTAGGTGGGTTCTTAATCCAGGGAATTATTCAATAGAATATAACCATCTTTGGAATCGGAAAGGAATTTTTTCTCCTTATATGAAGGAATATGTCTATATATATATATATATAATTGTCTCTTGCCACATGGGGTTTTTCCCTTCCTCTGGATCAACATTGCAAGACAATAAACTGAGTTGGATGGGCTTTTTTCCAGCCTTGTAAACTATGTTACTATGTTACTTCTTACTCTATATAAATCTGATTTCATTTAGTTCAAGTAAATGTAAATGAAATCGTATCCATATTAGTAGGGTGATCAATGTCAGCCCTATGTATTAATGCACTGACCTAATGCGAGTTCTTCCAATGATTTGCGAAGAAACCAAGGGACTTAGTGGAAAATGAATATGTAATTATTTCAATTGTTTTATAAATTTTTTCATTTTATTTTGTGTCCATTGGTTCCACCATGCATGTCTTCCAGTCGCTAATTTCTGTTTTGTTTTTGTTTTTTTTGTTATTGCTGTTTACAGTCACCTCAGTTGCTCTCTCCAACACCTACAGAGGTAATTGGCTTTGCCTGTTTTTCCATTGCTACATACTGAAATACACTGGTTTGCTGCATACATGTATTTCATGATGTCATGCTTAGGGACCCACCCAGTAAATGGCTGTGGCTCCCTACTGATAAAGCTGCATCCTATCCCACAATGCAATGCTTTATTCTAATGTTTGGGAACATAAAGTAATGTTTATGCTTTGTAATAACAAGATCAGGGGAATTCATCGACATGGGCAAAGTTTACAGAGCTATAATAACATATAGCAGCCAATCAGAAGTTGTCTTTTATTATTTTTGCTTCCTTATACCACAGAATACTGACTGCTGGTTGGTCTCTATTGATTACTAGAACTCTGTAAATTATTACCCCTGTTGATGGATTCCCCTGAATATGTTTACTTTGCTACACAGGCATATTAGTCATACTTAAAATCTAGTTAGTGAATATGGTCAATGAGTGGATAAGGGGGTGGTCACTAGTTTACAGAAGTAGGGACTTGGGTCATTCATATTTAATTTTTTGATTCAGTCTGCCAATTATATAGGTTATTGCAAGGACAAAGTATATGTAATGACCTCATCAAAGTGGAGAATGCTGCCAAAAGCAAATGTAAGGTGGTAAATGCTGTATGCAATGAACAAACTGAAACACAGATTACAGTTCTAGATAGATAGAAAGTAATCACAAGAAAAATCCAACAACTGATTCATGCCAGCGTGCTTTTTCACCCCTGAAACAATGTAAAAAAAATCTGTGCCACGTGTACAGATACAGTATACTGTAGACTTCACAGGATTGCCTTTACGTCATATTGCACCGACTAGTGGAAACTTGAGAAGAATAAACATGGAAATGCTGGAACACATTCCCATTGATAATTTATGCTTCTGTCATTTTTATTTTCCCCATTGCTGCAAATAAGGCCAAAACACATTGCATACCATTTATACCACCTGCTCTACACATGCCTCTCCATATTCCTTCTCCAATTTGACTCCTGGGAATAAAACAATAGCCTCAATTTTTAGAATTCTACAAGTAGACACGATTTTTTAGGGATATATAAGCAAAGGTGTAGGATTAAGGTGATGAAAAAAGAGCATACAGACATCATTTTTAAACATTAGATAAGCAAGAAAATTTAGTCTGTTTTACTGTGCCTTTAATTTTACTGATCTTCAGTTGACTTTCTTTTCTAATCTTGTAAACTAAACAGCACAGAACGTATTTTATGAACAAGTATCCCTCCTTTTGTTTAAATACCATTTCTTGATGCAATTTTTCCTAAATGCCACTTAAAAGAAATCCAAGATACCCTTTGAAATGTAGGGGGGTGATATTGCTCGTTTTCATAGGCAAAAACACTAAACACAAAAGTACTCTCTGATGCAATAGAACCTTTGAGAATACATTTCCAAATCTCATCTTTACAAAGTTGGAATTCTATTTCTCTTTCCTTTAGGGAGACCAAGATGATCGTTCTCTTAAGCAATACAGAGCATCTAGCCCTAGCTCAACTGGATCACTGGGGTATGGACGTTACACACCGACTTCCCACTCCCCTCAGCATTACAGCAGACCAGGTATTCAATACCGTGTTTTCTCCCTTATTTTCTATTGGCTTGTGTATGAGACTACATGAAGACAATAGAAAAGATTTCTATCAGTATCATCAGTCTTTCTAATGTCTTTATTTGAATAGAAATCTTTTCATTCAAATGTCATTTACTGAATCATAACTTGTATCTTTTGTTTTTTTTTGTACCTGCAAAGATGTCGCTGGAAAAATGCCCTTTACTGCAAAGCACACATTGTTTATTTACTTAATTTGCCCTTTTTTTTTTTTGCACTGAGGTCTCAGCTAGAGAGCCCCGCAGTGGTGGAGTTAAACTATACTTATAGTGATAGATGGTGCGTATTGTCGAGTTGTATCTGCTTAAAAAGTAGCAATCTATTCATTTGTTTTATACAGGGGTCTTAAACACTTTGCCCAGAGGCCCTATGTAACCCCTAAGGTTATCATTTGCAGCCCATATAACACCAGAGCTCTATGTGTGGCTCATTTACCCCACTGACTTTGAGACCCCTCATTTAACAGTATTTGAGTTCAATTATTGATAGAGTGGTTATGTTATAATATATATATTCCATACTAATCTGTTTTGTGCTTCACCATACAGTAGTTTGCTTCATACTGGGCTTAGGTGTAAGTGAATTTCCTGTCTATAATTTTTTAAATCCAATCAATTGAAATGGAATTAGGGAACACAATGCTTGAACACATGCTGTGTTTTATACTTTCATCGCTTTTCAATTCAACCCACAGCAGAAACATAAATCACAATCCTCTGGGTCTCTTACATCTCTTGGCATCTTTTCCTAAGTGTCATCTTTCCTACATTGTATCCGATGGAGAGCCCTGTATAATGTAACTATCCAGATGCAATCTGTGTTCCTGACGCATTCTACCGCAGTAGGGAGATGTACTTTCCTACTCTAACAAGGTTCTTTATTGGCAGTAAAAATCTTTTTTTTCCCCACAGGTAATAGAGAAATGCTTTTACTGACTGGTTTCGCACAAATCAACCTTGTCAACATCAGTCGCAACCTTTCAATTGAAAACATGTCATTTTCTCACACGTTCCAGTACACTTGGTTTTATTAGAAACTCAGTGTTACTACTCGCAAACAAAAACAACTATCTGCCTGGATTTTTGGGTGAAATACTCCTTACTATAGATTGTAAAGTTCCCTGAGGAGTTCAGTAACTAAAAAAGAGTGTACTGACAATAATTTTATATTTTTATATAAGCTAACAAACTAACAAACGTCCTTGCCACCGTTAATTTATTTTTTTTAGTTTTCTTTAGGTCCTCAGTTTTTGAGAGATCATTTCAATTTAGCCATAAAAGTCCAAACAATCATGTGCAAGGTCCACACTTGCCACTTCTCCAACTCTGCTTATTCATTAAACCCTGCTGAGCTAATTTCAGTTATGCCTATTATTGCCCATGGGACAAAATGAAGTAGCCGGCGTGGTTTATCCCATAGGAGACAATGTATACTATTTTTCCAGCTCAGCTACAAAGTAGCTAGTGTGGTACTGACCATAGTTAAACTCAATCTTTTGTCATTTTATCACAAAGAAATTCTTTACTGCAAAGTAATAATATTTCAGTACATGCATGAAACTGAAAATCCCATGATGCCCTGAATTATATTACCCAAGTATTTACTCAATGGATGTAAAATGTGGCAGTTGGAGAGAGACAAAGGCATTTAGGAGACATAACTATTAGAAATGAATAAGCATCAACATGTTTTAAACAGGGGAGTGGGATGATGGCCGCTTTAGGTTATAAATGGCTAGTTTGGAACTATCTCTTTATAAGGTTATAAATTACAGGAAGTTCCATGTGAATTCTAGCACTACTGCGTATTACATATTTCAATTACAGTATAGACTACTTGATCCTATATATGGTCTTGCTTTTTTCCAAGGATCAAAATACATTAACATTCTAATTTTCCCAACATGTAAGTATAACTCTTTTGTGCTATTTACACCTGTTCACCTTAGTGAGTTGGCACTTCTAAACAAAATGAATACTCTACTGACTACAAATTTACAGCAAACCACGGTAAAGTGGTATATAAATACATGGTTGGTGTAGTTTGATGAGCTGTAAGGGAAGTTAAATAAATATGGATTAATTGTGAGAAGATCTAGTTAGTTTTTGGTTGCTGGTGCAAGTTGCTTCACTTAAAATTATGTGTTGCAGTGTTACTATGCTTAAAAGATATCATTAGTTGTATTTGTTTATAGTAATGCGTTATGGGATTTTTAATTTCAAGAGGGCAGCAGTCACAACATTCAAGTGTAATTATTTATTTTAAAGTTGCCATTAAAACGTTGTACTGAAGTGCTTAATTATTGCTTATTATCACAGGCGTATGCAAAAAAAATCCTTCAACCCAAAAATTACCTCTGATGCATTTACTCACCAGAGGAGTGAACTGCTCAAAGTTGGAGTGATGATTGCCACTAATAAGATAAATTAAATGGATGAAACATGCAAATTCTATAACTGCTGTGTGTTGTATACAATATAGTGTCTAAACAACTCCATAATATAGTTTGAGAGCAGGAAAAGAGGGATGGAAGAGTTTGTCAGGTTACATCTATGACACTTTAGGCCTCCTGGGAGAAGTGGGTCATCAGAGTACAGTTAAGAAGCTTTTCAGAGAAGGAGATAGTTCAAAAGAACATAGGAAATATTAGAATTCCACAAGTAAAGTTAAGAATAATAGCAGCTTTGACAGAGGTAGAATGAGGAAATGAGTCAAATGTCAAGAACAGTGAGTAGGGATGATAATTCAAAAGCAAAATCAGAAATGCTTATATGGAACATACATCTCACAAATGCTTTACCAGGTGTTAGATACTAGATACTACTTTATACTAATCTAATGCAATAATACCTGTGTACAAATGGTCTGAAAAACTGGACTAATTCATAGACATCAAGAAACATAAGGCAAAGGATAGTGGGGTCCTGTCTCTTGCACAATGGGATATAGGATCAAAGGTGTGGGTAGTCTGCTACACACTTTTTAACTGGGTTGTTCCTGGAGCTTGAGCGTAACTGGTTTATTGATTTGGCTTTGTAAGTGGACAGTTGAGTTTTAACTTTTTTGTTGCTGCTCCCTTGACACTGTTACACTTCATATTTAAATGATTTTGGCACAGTTAACCTTTAGATGTGTGTTGTTTGTCACTTCTATTTGTAAGAATATTTTGCAGAACATAAAGAGGATGGGGAGCGGGGGGGAGGAAAACTAATTAAGGAAAGTAAACTGCAAGTATTATTTTTCCCTAAACTTTTTTTAACTATTTGTGTCAGCAATTGGCTTAGTAAAAAGAGTTTTATATGTATGTGTGCAGTTATATTGGCACTATAGTGTCCCTTTAAGACATGCATTTACCCCAAACGCCAGATGTCTGGGGAGCTGGTTTCACAATGTGTGCCATTAAAGGTTTGCAAATATCTACTGATCACCTCGCTGTTTTCCCCTTTCCAAATTATAAATGTTAGAGCCTGGAAGGCATGGCTTATAGTATATGTTAATGAGTTTAATACCGTGTCCAATTCATGAGAGTTTGGAAAAATAGCTACATCTTCCTGCTTTGAGAATTTAGACTGTAAGCTCTTTAGCACAGATACTTCCTGTCATTTGATATAATTATGATACAGGCAGTAAGAACATTGTATAGCAGCAATACAATATTAATATAGTCTAATAAACTTATGAATGTTACATTCAAATATATGCCACTGCATCCAGCCAAGCATCCCCCTTTTTTTAATATATTTTTTGCAGACTAATTTATGTACTGTAGATTGGTTCATTATTACAAAGAAGGGGGTAATTCCAAATCAAAGTCTGAATATGAGGCCACTTGCTACTTTCACAAGTTTACTTCATCAAACATCATCAGCCCATGCTGAAAGCAAAGTCATGGACCTCTTTAAGGGGGGAATTCACCATAGTACGAAGTGAGCTCCGAATCCTTCGGCTCACTTCGCACAATGGTGAATTACCCCCTAAGTCACTTCGATTGCAAATGAAAAAACTATTCCGTCAATTATCGATCTTTGTAGGAAAATTAGGCAAGGGGTACTTTGTCAAATTCACCAATTTGACTTCACCGGATTGAAGTGGTGAACTAGGGGGCTGATAGCAGGACTTCTGTTTGGCATAAGGCGACTGTACACTCACAAAGACAATGAAAATATAGTGAACAGATAGGAACATGAACTTGGAATAGTGTGACATTAGAAAGGTAAATAAAAGTAAAAATCACTTTTTGCAATGTCTGTGACTATAATACTCAAAAAAATAGTGATAAAACTGTGACTAATTGATGACATCCTTATGATCAGTAATGCCTATTAATAATATTTCATCCTTATGATAGGAAAGTAACAGTGATAGTCACATTGTCTCCTTTATGGAATTTCATAGGAAGATGATGTCACTTCACATGGGGGAGTTTGCATCATTATTCAACCAAAAGTGTCAGACTGACTACATCACACTAGAGCTGAATACTGTCTGTCCCTGTCTGCTTCTTAGCTATGTAAAGGTGTAATTTAGTGAATATGGAGAAGCAAATTCTTGTCTCAAGTGTATTGACCCAAAGTAACCCCAGTTTACTTTGCCTCTCTTAATCGGACTTTGATGAATTACCTCCTAAAAGTCAAACTACATTCATGGAGTTCTTCTAGAGTTTTAGGGTGAAATTTTTTAAAATAAAAAATATCGATATTGGCCGATTTTACCGATATCGCGATATAGATATTACCAATATCGACAGATATCATGATAACGATACCGGCTGTAATATCGATATCGCGATATGGGTAAAATTCGGCCAATATCATGCTATCGGTAATATTGATATAGCGAAAATATCGTGATATCAATATTTTCAATTTTAATAAATTTCACCCATATACTGTATGGGCGAAATTGATTAAATGCGGAATTTACCGCACGATCAGAATTCGAATCGCACGATCGGAATTTCAATTGATTTCCGATCGCGCGATCGGAATTGTGATCGATTTCTGATCACGCGATCAGAAATCGATCACAATTCCAATCGTGCGGTAAAAATTCCACATATGCGGTAAATTCTGCATTTAATAAATTTAACCCTTACACTATCATGGCTTATTCCTGTAGGGAGTGTAAAGCAGAGAGGAGGAGCTTAGAGACAAAATAAAGATCTAGGATACAGGGAAATCACCTGTCACTGGGCAAAACCATAAAGGCAATTCATCAACACAAGCAATTGTTTACTGAGTTCTAGAAACGCATAATAATAAGAACCGACTGATATAAGGGAGCTAGAAAACAAAAATCCAGCCAGAATCTGAGGTTACTCTACCACACTCCTACAAACCACACTAACCTTCAGCCACCAGTCCAAGCACTTGTATGTACCTATCTGTAGCAATGACTGTATTTTCAGAACATCGATCTTTACAAATTTCTTTGTTCATTGACTGCAACCAACCTTGCTGGTTCATAGACCTTTGCGATGTCCAATATCACTAATTTGATTTGAAATCATTTACTGCTGCCGCATGTATATTTTTGAGGGATAAAAGCTTCAAGACTTTGCTTACTATATTGTTTCCACTGCTTTAAAACAGGTACTGGCAACATTTAATGCTTTGAGTGTGGTGGAGAGGTAGTCTGGGAAATGTTGGTTTGCAACAGTGGGAAAGGTTGCCTTTACCTGATTTACTAAGTACATTAGACTGTGCCGCATGGGTTCCCCTTAAAGGAACTAAACCTTTTTTTCATTTACTTTCTGTTGCTTTATCAGCTGGTACCCTGCCTTTTGGTACCAGCAGCTGCATCTCCCTGTCCCTACAAACAAGTCCTACATCTACATTCAGACATCATTATATCCCTTTCTTCAAAGGTAAGGACAGGAATGCCATGTGTGATGTGATTCCTGTAGTCAACATGTCACCATTTCGATTGAGTTCTTATTTCTGTGAATGCATGGCCCTAGGGTTACACTTCGTCTTCATTGCATTATTATTTTCCTATCTGACCTTACCCAGTCTTTCACAGTCATTAAAGCAACATTTCATTCATACTGAGTCTATGGGAATCAATGTTTAGTATGTTATAGACCACATACTAAACCATGACCATAAATCTAATTTTTACTATGTGGTCAGTAGTGATAATTCTGCATCTTTTTTAACTTGTCTTGTTTGATTTTTTTTATTATTAAACATGATTGAAACTCTGCACTGCGCCTGTCCAGTCTGGAATTTAAACTAGATGGTCACTGTGTCTCCATCGCACAGGATTCAAATAGAAATATTAAGTAATCAAAAATAATAAATCTAGCTTTATGGCCTATCCTTTCTCTGAAATGCTAGGGTCACTGACCCCGTTGATGACAATAGAATTTAAACTCCAGTTTACTGATAGGTGGAACAAAAAGCAGACACGAATAGCAGAACCAATTAGAATGTAATGCCCGGTTGCAAATTTTCATAGATAAAAAGGCTGTAGTTGGATCTGTCATTCATTTCATTTCATTTTTTTCATTAGAGAGGTTTTTAGGGTGGAAAAGCACTCCTGCTATATTTCTATCCAATCCTGTAACTCCTTCCCAACAAAATGGCAGCCAGTTATAGGTATTGAATGTATTATATTAACATTATCATTGGTAGTTATAAGGTACCATTTGAGTACCTTGTTTTTTGATTGCAGCTTAAATAAAATAATTAAAATGAGATGTGCCTCATATCTGTGTTATGCCTTTGTTGACTGATTACACCATGTTACACATACAAGAAGCATGAATAGTTCTATAAATAAATATGGAAAGACATTTGGAATAAGGAATACATGTTCCTGTAAAATACACCCCGAAAAGCTGCCTTCTGCCTTAAATTAGTAATCATCACCTGGGATTCACCAGTTTCAGCACTCTTTCCCACTAGCCAGGATTCATTTACCTTCAAGAAGTCTGACCATTCATAGTGGTTTAACGTCTTCTCTTGTGTTAATGAGAAGTGAGATTTTTGAGTCTCATGCCTTTAGGGTGCCACATATTCCAGTTGCAGCAACATCTCTACAGGCTGAACCTTACAATTGGTTGGAATGTAACATCTCTGCAAGCTGAACCTTAAAATTAGTTGGAATCCACCAAATTGGTTGGCAACAAACATGAAATGCTGCTTTAACATTGCATGCTGGACACCACCATGTCAACTAAACTTCCATGGAAAATGCAACTAACTGTTTACCGTTTACTGTAGTGTTTCTGAAACTATACTTACAAAAGTGAATCAGTAGTGCTCATGTACATAGAACTTTTATTGTATTTTAAAGTCTTATTTCTTTTACTTATCATTCTGCTTGCCCTGATCTTAGTCAACTTTTAGGCCCTTATTCACCAATGTGCGAAGTGAGCCGCGTAGTGTTCGACTCACTTCGAACATTGTGTTATGCGCATGCTGATGTCCTGTGCGCGGACATCAGCACGCGCATAACACAATGTGCGAAGTGAGTCGAACACTACGTGGCTCACTTCGCACATTGGTGAATAAGGGCCTTAATGTTATCATTGCAATAACATTCAACTTTATATGGAATATTTTATCAACTCATCTTGTTCCCGAGGTACTTCAGCAGCCCGCTGGCTCTTGACCACTTGGCTGAAGAGGCAACATTATGTGCTTTGTTATATGTCATCTCTTTGTTATCATTGTCAGGGTGTGTGCCAATACAAGAAGATGTCATAATGCAGGAATGAATGGAATTTGGCATATGTAAATATGATTAAGCCTACAGTTAGTATTGGAAATAATATGGCATAGGAAGAAATTATCTGGAGATTAGTGAAGTATATTTTACAAAATACTTTTGTTTCTGCGGCTGCTTTAGATATTCACAGTATCATTAGCTCATTGGATATCTTAAAAATGTTAGGCCCACAGCCAAGTATTGCATACCTAGGGTCAGGAAGCTTCAGAGGGATTAAATGATGCAAACTGATTCTCTTCCTAAGCAGCCAATCATATTTCAGACTAGCATCCTTACAGTGTGTTCCTTTTGTCTTGTGTATCAAATGTAATATAGGAATCAGTCATTTAGAGGCTTTGTCTTTGGGGCTTTTTAACTTTACTAACTTTGTTACTCCTACTTCTTTATATGCAAAACTTCCTATACTGTGTTTGCTCTCCATCTTAAATATAGTATTATAGTAGTAGTACTATCAACTTGGATATTGTTTTTTTTATATCACCAGAGATATAGCAGATAATATTGATCTAGTTATTGTTACTCAACCCATCTGAGCTATATCAGCTACTATTGTTTTTAGTTATTGTTCATTAATCTCCCTTGTAGTAGAACTGTAAGGTCAGCTAATAAAGAGTCATTGTGATAATTCACTAACCAATCAAAAACCAGCATTTAAGACAGCTGATAAAGATTTAATACTGAACCTAAACAAAGGATTCTTACTGCTGAAAGAAACATAATATCATCAGACTTTGGAAAGCTTGAAAATTTGCTTTTACAGTAAATAATACATGCCTTGAGAAAAGTGATTTGTTAGAAAGCATGGAATAGGTTGCCAAGAGATAGGATATAATACAAAGTCTGAAATTTCAGTTGTTTCATCTCAGCTTATAAAAGTATTGAGGAAAGTTAAACATCATATAAACACATTTAACTCTTGTTAGTCTTGTTTAAAGACTGTATACAACTCTAATTGCATCAGACCACACCCTTCCAAGTTGACCACACCCTTAGTTTGTTGAATTGTGAAGGAAATAAAGATTAGGAAAGCAATAGGGCTATTATAATACTTTTTTTTAGCTTATTTCCTATAGACAAATAAAAAGTGAACATTTAAACATAAACCCAATATTCCTGTAGATAGATAATAACAGGATATCTATAGTAATAGTTAAAAAATCTGAGCATCTTGTCTCTTCCCATGGAAACAGTTGCTAAGCACTTTACGGTGTTTCTGTTCTGTCTTTTATCTCTTTTCTTTCCTGTTTTTTTTTCTACTGGAGGCAGTGAAAGTGGCCGTAGCACTCCCAGCTTATCCATGTGCTCAGACAGCAAATCTTCATCTTCTTCCTATCAGCAAGCGCCTAGACATTTCCATATCCCAGGTAGGCCTGAGCCCACCGCTAGACTTTTCCTCCTCCTAATGACTCTATTATTGTATCTCTAAGGGTGCAATAAAGCCAAAATGCTTGTTAAACACAAACGGGATATCATCAACAGCACAAAGTTGACTTTAATTATTTCTCTTTACTTACACCAGAGAATGCTGACTGCTGATTGGTTGCTATTGGTTACTAGACCTCTGTCAATGATTGCCCCTGTTGATGAATTCCCCTGTAACTTATATTATTTGTTCTTATTCATCACTCATTTTTATTTTAATTTATTTTCCTATAAATTGTGTTATTAGATTTTTATCGTTGGGTTTATTTATTATCTAACGTTTGTTGTATTGAATGCATATGTAATGATCGTTTCTGACTGAACATATACTTAGTTACAAAATGATATAGAAACAGTGACCCATAGCAACCAATCAGCAATTTCCTTTGCCCAAGTTAATTAATGAACAGCAAATATCTGAGTAACTGCTATGAATAGATAACAGCAGCTATGTTAACAAATAAACCCAACTATTTCAAATTATGAGGCATGTTCATAAAGGGTCGTAATATGTGATTAAGTTTTCATTGTACTGTTAAGGTTTTTCTCCTTGTCTGCTAAAATATTGTCTTTTTACAGGTAATATATCAGTTCTGGCAGCCAGATTGGACCTTTCATTTTTAGTTGTTTAGAAACATTTAAATTGACTTGTATTTTGTCTGCTAAATACAGTATATTGACATTCCTTTTTTTTCTACTACCAATAGTAGCATATTTCACAAAGCAAAACACAACGTTTTCCTTTTTTTTCATTATTTTTTCCAACTAGCCAATTTGAATTGTTTTCTAGCTAATTTCTTAAAGAAAAAAAAGAAAAACAAAATCAGTTAAAAAAAATGAAAATGATACTTGCCTCGTTCAGTCACACAATTTGTGATTCTGCCTAGTAATTTGTCTTGAGGCTGTGGTTTCACCACTGGTTTTCATTTTATCTGTACAGTTGTTCCATAGAAATCAAGAGGTTACCCCGGTTCCACAGTGGCAAACTGTTTTCCACAAAATCAATTTTCAAAAATGTATTTTCAATGCTGATAAGTACCACCCAGGTGGAAATGATACACGAATACTAAAAAACATAAATATAAAAAAAATAAAGTGTTTATTATGAAAATAAAATCCTATGTTTGGGCATATCAATGAGATTAATCCTTCCTCCATGTTTTTATAATCTTTTCATAGTACATAGTTCTCATCATAAACTTTGTCTTAATCCTTTATTAAATCAATAGGTCGGATAGATTTATCCGTTACAGCACCATGGCCACTTTCTGCAACTAAATAATGGTAAAAAATTAATTAAAGGGGTCCTCCGGGCAGATTCTATCCTGCCCTGATGGAACTGCTGCAACTCCTTCTAGTTGTTTTTGTGCCAGCAAGGAGGACATCTACAGAAGGACTGCTTCAATTATTTTGTTTATGTGTAGCAGCAGTGCAGAGGTGATGATTCTAGACCTATTAGATCAACACAGATGATGCTCTTGCATGGAATGTGTCATGACTAAACATGAATGCCCTACCACTAGGCTACATTGTGGGTGAAAAAAGATTACGGGCATTTGCAGACAACATGATAATTACTTCATGGGTCTGAAGAGAATGCAATACAGCAGGTCAATTTCATTCTTTTTTGTTTTATTTTGCAGGTTGCTTAGCATTTGCTAAGCCTCTTCAGCTCACATGCAGTTAGTGGATGGAGGGAGGGAATTTAGATGTTATTGTAAGATATACATTCCAAAAAAGTAAGAGGGTGGGAGTATTTACGTGGTGCTTTGCTTCATTCCTATATTTAGAAAAAAAAAGTTTAGTTTAGGCTTTAGTTTCCCCCTATTCTACTGGGCTAGAGGGAATGGAAGGTTGTCCTATGAACCTCTTGCCATGATATGTACCATCAACCTTACACAGGATGGGGATCTGGGATCCCAAGGACCCCTGCATGTATTTATTTAGTTTTCTCTGTACTCCAGTAGACAATAGGGGTAGGAGGAAGGCAAGAGGGTCTTGTGGACCCCTCTTATTCCTACCACCCTTGACACAGGGAAAGAGTATCCCAAGAACTGGTCAAAGTGGTTTTGGCTACATATAGGCCTGTAAGCCCTTGGTTACCCAGCCTCAGCATCATTCCACTGGGCAAAATGACAAAATGTTTTTTTTTCTTTTTACTTTCCCCTTTCTTGCTTTTTATTTGGACTTTTATCTTAATTTTATTTTCTGGTCATTTATTATCTGGATGCATTGTTGCTGGTTACTTGGATGTTTAAAAAATATTGCCTATTTTGGTTGTTTGGCGAATTAATCTATAAAATATTTGTTGCTGGTTTTGACGTATGCAATTGTCTGCCGGCAATACTGGTTGGGTTAGAAGA
>WMED01000946.1:126-28571 GCA_019650415.1 Pipa parva
CTAGCAGCTAATTACTTAAAAGAACAGTAAGACCAAAGATTGGAAGTGCCTCTGAGACGGAGAGAGAGAGTTTAGTTATTGCATTTTAAAGGAGAACTAAAGGTGATAAAACAAGAAAGATTTATTAAAAACGTAAACCAGATATAGAGGGGAATTGCTACAGTCACAGTATGAGCTGTGTTGTAATTAGTCAGCACCCGATGCTTTTTCACAGTACAGGCTGACTGAGAAGCCATCGCGAGTCTCCTCCCAACTTGTTTCACTGCCAGTGATAAATGGCTCAAACATCATCACGTTGATAGCGGGGGCCAATGAGAACGCTCCCCACAATGAACGTGATGATGTGTGAGGCTGGTAAAACAAGTGGTAGGAGCTTTGCGCTGGCTTCTCTGTCAGCCTGCGCTCTGTGAAGAAGCATTGGGTGCCAGGTAATTACAGCACAGCTCTTGCTGTGATAGTAGTGATTCACCTCTATATCTGGTAAGGTTTTTAATAAGTCTTTCTTTTTTTTATATCTTTAGCTCCCCTTTAAGGTCTTCAAATATATAATTGTCCTTAAGACCTCTCCCCATATTTGTAGCTCTTTATTCATCTTTCTGTAATTATATTATACTTTACATTAGTAGTATGGCCACCTTTCCATCGCAAAAACTTGATCAAAAGTTTTCTTTGGTATATTTACAGCGAGAAACTTCCGAGATCTCGCGGGAATAAACTAGGAAATGCGAAATCGGATTTTTCTGAGTTTACTAAATTTCGCCCTCTAAGGCCTGTCAGACCTGGTCAAAGTCAAACCAAGGAAAACATGGAAATTTGATTTCATTTGCCTTTAAGCATTTTGTACAAATCTGTTCGGTCTGTATTTTTACTTCCCATAGTAATGATTTCAGTATATACCCTGTAGTTTAAAGAAATATATAGCGGTTGTTTTCCTTTGGAGTGATCAATAAATAAAATGGAAACACTGCTTACTGTAGTTGATATTTTTTCTTATTATTCAGTTGGTGTTCCTATCACATTGTCATGGTAACCAGGGTAAAAAGACAAAATTTAACTTAAAAAAAAAAAAATATATATATATATAAATTAAGATAAATAGGTCTCTGTTTTAACTAGATTTGTCTCTCTGCGCTAATGACTGAAAAGGGTACAGGAGTTCCAGAAAATCATGGCAGTGATTGTGTTTTTCATGAAACTGGGAATACAAATTAAATTAGAACTTTAGCTTCAAAGAAATGGTAATTTAAATGATACTAGACAGAAACTTTTGATGTTCTTATATTACTAGTCCTTTGAAGGACCACCAATACCAAGAAAGCCATTATCTAAAAATACAGTAACAACAAAAAAATTCTATATAGACTGTACATATAGTATATATTCCCAATGCCTTTACAATTACTGTATATTTAACATTTGCTTACAAAATTCTAAATTTCAAAGTATGAGAGGCAATTCAGGCATATGCAATATCTAAAGCTCTGTAGTAAATAATAGGATCGGGAGTGGTTTGTTCATCGCTGATTGATTTTTCTTGTGTTACTGGTCTTGTGATAAGTACATATATATATATATATATGCTTTGAATAAGGTGTATTCTGGTACTTCCTTTGCTTAAAGTGCTCCTGTCATCTCAAAACACTAATACTAATTTAGGTTGTACTAATGAAATAAACATTTTTGTAAATATATATGTATTTTAAAAAATGTACCTTTATACAGCGTTTCTCTTTGTCATCTTCCCTGTCAGCCTAACTTTTCTTTCTGGAGTCGGGTTAGGCGGGGCTAAGTGATGATTGACATTATAGCTCTTCCAATCAGATCCCTGCTAGATTGTGATTTAAGGGATCTGACTGGAGGATCTTTAATGTTAGTCATCCTTTTGGCCCAACCAACCCAACTCGAGAAAGAAACGCTGCATAAAGGTACTTTTTTAAAAATACATTTATATTTAAAAAATGTTTTTCATTTGTGAAATGTAATTTAGTATTAGTTTTGAGGTGACAGATGCACGTTAATTACCAGTAAGATCACAAGTCCTCCTGTGTTACTTTATGGCTGGGATTCTAGATGTACTGACCCACTTATTAAAAACAAACCCTTTATCTCTAAGGCCCAAGTTTCTATGGATAAAGGTCACTTGCAACACTGGCTGAAGGGAACTGAATAGATTTCAAACAGAATAAAATTAGAGAGAAGAAAATTTAGCCACTAGACTTTTTAAAATATATAATTGGAGAGAAACTGGATGCACTATGTGACCAAAAATAACACAGCACTATTGGAGCATGTGTAAACAATGATATAATAAGAGTTTAAAGTAATTTGATCGAGAGCATGATGACAGTTGCACTTAAAAAATTTAAATGTTCTATAGAGGGTAAGTGGTTTGACACTGGATCTCAAACTGGAAAGACTGGGTTGTTTTCTTGTTCCAACTTCTTGTAATGTAGATAAGCTACTTAACCTCTTTGCATCCCGGCATTTTAAACACACACCCATTATGACTGCTTGAACTTCCTATTTTCCTTTTTAAATATGATTGACAAGAAGATAGATATGTAGAACTGTGTATATGTAAAACTAAATAACACTTGTCCATACAAACTCTGTTTGGCTTGGTTGACCAAATTTTTAAACCATGTTTAGTCAGCCATAACTTTGCTGATGTATGTATGTATGTATGTATGTATAATTTTATTTATAAAGCGCCACAAATTTACACCTTGCTATACAATTTAGCAATACAAATACAATAGAGACATGGGAAAAGTGCATTAAACAATACAAGTATCACCAGGATACTTCAGTTTAAGTGCTAGGTTGCGGTTGACACAAGAGGTTGGAGGTCCCTGACCTGTAGAGCTTACAATCTAAATGGGAGGAAGACTTACACAGATAGGGCAATAAACGCTGTAGAATGTATTGAGACATAACTCAATAAATAGATCAATAAATACAGATAAAATAAATTATATACATAAAATCAATGATAAGAATCAGTGCTAGTGCTCCAAAAGATAGGACTTCAGTTTGGTTTTGAACGTGGAGAGGGAAAGTTCCTGGAGAAGACAAAGGGGTAAAGAATTCCAGATGTGGGGGCCTGGGAGAGAGAAAAGGGTTTAAGACATGAAAGGGCAGTATTAGTACGTGGCATGCAAATCTGGTTGCTTTGGGAGGAACGGAGTTGACGTCGAGGAACGTACAGACATACGAGTGAGGAACTGTAGGGTGGGGGACCAGAGTGAAGTGCCTTAAATGTCAAATGGAGAACACTGTAAATGATTCTTTTACTTACAGGAACCCAGGGAGCAGAGACTGATTGGGAGAAGGGTTGTCCCCCCTTATGTCTCGCCTTAAGGGAGAAAGTGGAGCTCTTTTTAAGATTAGTGTAATTTTTTTTTTAAATGTATAAGAAATCATTATTACATGATAGCTTGGCAGAAATTCTACATTTCTCAGCTTTAGTATTCCTTACATACTAATTGCATACCTTTCAAGCTGTTTTTTCCATCCCTCCCCCGACAGTGACATCACCTACATCCATTCCCTGAGTTTTGATTGAAGCTCAGTGACATCATTGGTGACATCACAGGCACCTTGCCTACTTCACCATGACTGGCTGAGTACTGGCAAAAAGTCCAGCATTTGATACTGGGATGGGGGAGAGAAAGTGGACTCAAACTTTGGGAAAGTGACCTAGAATTCAGAACACTGAGGAGGGGTGGGGGGGGGGAGTGTTATTTACATTGCTGATATTGTGTGCACCCTTTTTTATACATGGGAAAAGCAATGCTCACACTACAATTTAATGTTGTAGACATTTTGTATTTGAGTTCTGCAAGCTGATAGTCATAAATACCTGGAACACATGTCCTCAGTGGAACAAACACTGGTGACTTTTTAAACTTTATTGCAACCACGATTTGAATTAAGTGTTTCTAATGTTTGTACATTGCTTTTCTAATTAATTGTAAATTGCTTTGGCTTTCAGCCAGAGGCAACTGATGAATTGGTGTGTCTAATCTGCTTCAGTATTTTATTGCAAAATGATGTGCGACAATGTAAGTTGTCCTTGTCTGTACTGTATCAGTTTTATGATTTCAAAATATTAAAAACCTTCTCCCAAATGTTTACACTTCCTTTTGACATATAATCCATTCAATTATTAAGGCCTGAAACCTTTACTTGTATGATTTATTATAAAGACCTTCCACCATTAGGGCAACTAAAATGTTGCAAGGTCTTGATAATAAATCATAAATGGAAAGGCTTCAAAGCCCGCAACATGCACAGTTCAGACGAGAGGTGAAAAGACAGAAACATTCGAATATATCAAGGAAACGACCAAAGTTCTGGAGGAAAGCATTTTCCAAAAGTTGTAAAATTCAAAGCACAGTAACAACAACATTTATAGTTAGTTACTATAGATTAATTCTTTCCTTCTGAAAATTCTAAATAGTTTCCAGAAATTATGATGGACAGCTGATTACATTTTAAAAATAGGACTTTTGGGCTTTGTTCCGAAATAAAGCACTATAGAAAACAGTGAGACTGGGGTTTGTTTAACAGCATGACTAAAATAGACAGATAACAATTTAGATTGTAAGCTCTAAGGACCAGGGACCTCCAACCTTTTGTGTAAACCACAACCTGGCACTTAAATGCACTTTTCCCATGTCTGTATTATATTTGTATTGCTGAATTGTACAGAGCTGTGTAAATTCGTGGCGCTTTATAAATAAAATTATACATACAATGAAAGTCATGAATTCAACTTGAAAGATTAACATTTTGGGAAAAATTTACTACTACAGTTAAAAAGGATTTTTTTTTTTTTTTTTTTTTTACTTTTTAGGCCATTTTTAATGTGAAAACAGGTGAAAATTTCAAAATTACTTTTTCAACCTTTTCACCCCCATTTTTCACAGATGAAAAAGGGGTGAAAAGGTAGAAAACATAATTTTCAAATTTTTTTCACCCATTTTTGTGGTGAAAATTGACCAAAAAAAAGTAGAAAAAATTGTTTTTGACTTAAATTTTGCTCTTTGAGTGCTGTATTTCACTATTGCCATTCGAATCCAGATGGGAATTTTAACTTTTTGGTGTTAGTGATCCTTTAAAACAGAGAGACAAACTGAGGTTAGGGGAAAAGAAATGAAAAGGTATCTAAGATTTTACAGAGAGGATCATAAACACATGTAACAGCCGTCCTGAAATGGTCATTCCATTGTGCCATCAAATTCTGTATTTCTCCATTAGAAATTAGATATATATTTAGGCTTAAATATAGATAAACTCTACAAAAAAGCGATCTTCATTCTACTGTCTCACTCATTACCCGCCACTTGTATCAATCTATCATCATGACTGTTTATAATTTCATTGACTTGCACTGTGCTGACCACTTCTGTTATATTAAAATGTTCGCTACTGTTCAACTAGCAGTTCTATTTAAAAAAAAAAAAAATACACACATAAATTCATGCAAGGACAGGAGTGCCTAAAAGGACATCATTTTATTTGATACATACCCTTATGTGCCCTTTCAACATTTTTTTGGAACAATTTGTAAAATCATATTTTTTTTTTTAACGTAGCATTTAGTTTATATTGTGCTACCAGGGGCACACCAGGATACATATTAAAGGAGAACTAAAGTTTGTATCTCCTAGGTGTGATTCTTGAGGGGGAAGTTTTAGGCTCCAGCACTGCTTCCTTGCTCTGTATAACTTGTCGGGCTCATCACAAAGATGCAATCCATTTCACTTCCTGCAATTGTTGGATTTCAGATAATTGGCCATGTGCAGTAGCAGAATTCTGATCAAAACTAACCGCTACTGCGTTTGTTGAATTCTCCACAATCACTGCATTGTTGTGAAGAGCAAAATAAACCTGCAAGTTACGCAGCTTAAAACCCAATTGGTAAGTATTAATCTCCTCCCCCCCGTAAGAATAACCAATAGGAGAAACAAATGATCCTTCTCCTTTAATTTTTCACTATAGAGAAATGACTGGTATTCGAATTAGGGATTTTCTTATACTCGTGTTACTGGACCTGGAATATTATGAATTAAATAATTGTGAATCAAACGGCTATTATTTATTCACAAAGCAGTGTCTGTACTTCCCATACACAGAAATGATGGGTACGTGTGTGTGTGTGTGTATGTGTGTGTGTCAGGAAATTCCAGTCCTGCATTTTGCAAGCTGTCGCTTCTCAAAACATGTGTGTGATGTCATTTTTTTCAGGGAAAAGTGTAGAAATTTATGACATAAGAAATGAATCAATCTGCGCTTTCAGGTACCTGGAGATGTTTACAGTCGATGTAGACAGTAGAAGTTCTGCGGAATCATTTGATTTGAAAAGAGAAAAAAAAGATAAAAAATAAATGATTTCAACTACGCAAGTAGCAGCGTGTTTTCAGCATTGCTTGTGATCAGGTAGCCTTATGCTATTTATAATGAATCTCTGCCTCCTATTCCGTTTGGTGCTTTCTTTGGAAAGAGGCCCATGACACAAAGTATTAGAAAAACATACTGTGCCCTGGAATGTGTGTATTAGCTACAGATTATTTCCTATTAGCAGATTAGCTGCAAGGCTATTGGCTATAAAAGATTCTTTCAGACTTTTTTTTTTTTTTCGTGTGTGTGTGTAAGTGATTCAAGCCATGGGAGAGCGAATTACCACCATGATTGGAAAGAAGAATTAGTTACTGTTGCCATGGACACAGGAGTTCACTGTTCTGTTAACTCTAGGACTCCAAAATGAAATTCCTTGTTGCGGTTTGCCTGAATATATATATATATATTTTGTTTTAATGAAATTTTGGAATTGTTTGTCATTTCCTAAAAACTCAATTCATTTTCATCCGAAAATGTAATAATATAACGACTTGCAAATGAACATTTATCAAAGAATTTCAAGCTTCCTTTAAGGATACAAACAAAAGTTGCAAAACAGTAGGCGCTAGACGATTTATTTTCGAAAAAAATAAACCAAACTGATTTTCATTTTATTTTTTGTAAGTTTTTCGGCCGTTTTCTGGGACTGTTATCATGCAAACAGTATTGCATTTGTAATTTATTTATTTGCAGAGTCCATGGCACAATTTTATTCCATTCCGGCCTGTTTATTTTTCTGGACTTTTTCATGCCTTTTGTAGTTTCGTGCATTTTTGTGTGTTAATCCCCAGCTATTGTTTGTTTTAGCATATTGTATGATGTTTATTTATAAATGATGTAAATACTGTGTAGGAAGAGACACAGTAAGAAGCCAGGGAGAAGGAATGAATATTTAGGAAGGATTTCAAAGAAGGGGAGATTATTGGACCTTCAGTATTTAAAGGGAAACTATGGTCATACACGAAACTTACTGCTGCTACATCAGAATTCATCTGATGATCATCAGGTGAATACATTGCTGTTCTGCTCACTTCCAGGTCTATGTAAGTGACATTGTGACATTGGTCAGTGCAGACATGCACAGTCGGTGTGTGGGGGGTTCTTTTTCATCTGACAATCCTTTATGTGCCGCTGCTAGATCGATCAGGTAACTTATTCATGAAAGTCTGAACAGATGTGTAAAGGTCCAAATTCACATTTGTTCACCACTTCCCAATGTTCTCGTTATTCTGCAAACTCTGTGATATGGTGATTTTGCAACCGATTTAGATGCTTATGACAGTTGCGGAGTTATGGCGCTCTTCAGATCACTTTTGCATCCAGGGCGCATGGGTTATTCTCGTATTCATCAAATGTCGGAGTCTGTCACAGTAGAGAAATTCAGCAAAGTGTTTCGTGTCACATTCACCAGTTTTACTTAGCCAGATTAAAGTGGCAAATTATAAGGCTGATGAGTAGGACTTCTACTCTCCGACTGATTACACCCCACTACACAAGAGATCACTACTGACGCCTTTTGCCTCTTCGCTATGGGAATCGTCTGTTTAGTGAATAGAGAATTTACACCTGCCAGAGCGTAGCAGCCCAAAAGTTTTGAGAATTAATTTCGACAGTCCAGTTCTCACTTTGATGAATAAGCCCGTAAATATTTACTGGGTGAACACTCCAATTGCAAACTCCAAATCTATTGTAGGACACTAGATTTATATCCCTTATAATTCTCTTTTATTTTACTTTTTTTTTGTTCCAAACTGTATCTAATGATTCGGTGGCTCCTATGAATATATTGTTTAATAGACATTCAATAGAATAATGATTTCTTTATTTTGTTAATAGCAGCAATTTTTTTTTCTCCTGTTCCTAAACACAAAGTCAAGTTAGATTTAAGAAATGTGTTACTTGCAGATAAAAGATCCCAAGGAAATAAAAAGGATATTTAAATGATGCGCACAATCCCAACACATACAGGTGCAAAAGAAGGTCATTTAATGGGTTCTCTGTATGTTGCATTCAGGAAATGGTGCTATAGTTCACCCCTGCTATTAGCGGACGCATCATTAAACTCCTAGGCTACTAATCAAGCACTTGCCAGAGGCTGAACGAATTTTAGCATTCATGGTGTAGGCAGTGACACAATGGGGTCCCTCTTTCATATATTACTGCCATGAGTGATCTACAACATGCATGCAAAACACCATAGCTTCAAATACAAAATGTACTGAGCAAAGTACATTAGTCAAAAGCTTCTTTATCCCACAGTCATTCAGAATCTTTTTTTTTTCTTTGGACTTTTATTTTTTAATTTTTAAATTCATGCTAAAATAATACATACTCGTATGGGTGCTGTTAAATAAAACCTGCTAGGCATGGGCAGACCAGTATTTGAAATTTTATAAATTTTGAAGTTTGTGCATATTTTTCTTTCTTATCTTTTATAATTTAAAATCACAGTGTTCTGTTGTTTGATGTCGTTATGGATTGATTCACTCCTCCTTTTATTATACTCTGTGGGATCGTTTCTTAAAGGGACACTGGCTAAAATTGAAAAAAAAAATGCATGTGTTAGTATATACTAATTACTAGCTTTTATTAAATACATTTAATTTTCAATTTTGGCCATAAAATAAATTTTTTTACCTGCCCAGTCTAAATGCAGATATTACGTCATGGTATTTGAGGCATTTGGTTTTCTCATATTACTTCCCATACCTTCATACCACCGAGTACCCCTCAATAATAAGCAATTTTGTAGAAGTCCCCTGCAGTCTTAAGTTCTATATAAAGGTGAGAAAATGGGAAATTGGGTGCAACTGTATTGTTGCTATAAGAACCCACCATGGCAACAATGTGTCTCATGAGATTTAAGTCTAAGGGCGAAATTTATTAAAATCAATAATCGTGATATCGAACGGTTTTTACCAATATTGCCGATATCGAAATTCGGACAGACCATTGATTTCAGAGGTAGAATGGCTGAATATTTTGATATCGCGATATCAATATCGACAAAATTGTGATATCGGTAAAAATCGTTCGATATCACAATTTCGATAATTTTAACGATTTTAATATATTTCGCCCTAAGGGTGTTATTCACTAAAGTCTGAATTGTTGCGTATAGGTGTGAATTCGCCAGCTAAAGACAGTCACAATAGACTGCTACTGTTGCAGCCGCGTCTTTCTAATGAAAATATTGTCACAGTCACAATTTTAAAAATTGTCGTGGTCTTGATTTCACAATGGGAAAATTGTTGCAGTTGCGAATTTGCTATGGGAATCTTTTGTTTGAGAATTCGACAGTCGAATTCGCACCTTAGTGAATAACCCCGTATAACTTCTGTTCCTAATTTTAGATTGTAATGTGCCAGTAATTCTTTATTTGGTTTCTCTAATTTTCCTCTCCTTTGGGGCTTGATGTTATTCTAGTTGACACTGATAATCTTGCAGATTTCTGATTATTTTTATGGACTGAGAAACCTAAACAAGCATGAGAGCAGTAGACGTAGAGCCAACAGCGATAATGTCTTTGCACTTTTGCTCAACAAGAAAAGATCTAATCACTGGAAAACTAACTAAAGAGACCTTATCTTTGCGTTTGGTCATTTGTCTGTGGCTTGCTTGCAGTAATGGACTTATTTGGACCAACAACCTAAAATTTAATTGTTTAAAAAACAATCTTTGTGGCACCAGCTTAATTAAGCTACAGCATTTCCAGAGCTGCCCTGTAGAGATATAGTGAACGTGTAGTCATTTTTTAAATATGTATGTAAGTATGTTTATTATTATTTACAAGCTGCTGCTAGGTTACTCAGCAGTGAATAATTCAACAATATAATTATAATACAGACGTGGGTTAAGTAAAAGTGAAGCAAATTGCAAAGGTGGAATCATTAAGATTTATCACTCCAGGCTGTAATTGAATAAAAGAGAATAAATGGTCCTTGTCCCATAGAGCTTACAATTTAATTTGCAGAGAAAATTGCATACATAGATTGGTTTCACCAGTTATTCCTAGTTTCTCATTAAAAACAAACTTCTAAGAGGTCTATAGACCTGCTTGAACTGACCATGCACTAATACATCTTATTATTAGATGACACCTTTTATTAAATTAGCATGGTCACATGCATGGTGGAGAGCATTCTGGGACATTTAATAGATCCAGTTGTTAGGCAGTTTGGCTTACATGTCAGAGTTTTAGTGGCTTTACCTGAAGTCATCAGAGGACCACATTATGGAAGCTTACAACCCCCCCCCCCCTCGTCTTTTCAAGATCTTACCTCAAGAAAGCACCAGGCTTCTTTTCTAGGCCTGCTTTACCTCAGCAAAGCAACTTTTGGGGACTTTTCACATTTTTAGATAAGTCATCTTATTTTTGTCACAGTCGCTTGAAATCAATGAAATCTCTTGTGAAAGTACCAGAATTTATACACAAAGTCAACCCATTACAATAGTGCATTGTGGGCATTTACAATTTGGCTGAAACTTTATTCTTGTTCGGGTGGGCAGTTTAGGGGAGAATTAGGACAATTATTTACTTATAAACAGTGGTTGTTACCTGAATGCATTGTTGCGTGCTAAGAAATGTGAATCATTTACTTTTAATAAAACAATATTATTTTGGAAACCTTAAAATGTGCACTACATATCCCCTATCCATTGGAATGTTCTGTAAGAATTTAGCACTGTGTTCTGACTAAATTTAAAGCTTTGCATTAGAACTTGCTACTTTAGTTTGGTTCTTGAGGTATGGGACCGTAATCTTGTCCCAGACACATGCAAAGGTCATTTTGTAGATGAGGAGGTGTCTGTGCAATTATATATTTAGGGTGAAATACCAAAAATCTGAAGAGTGGGAGTTCTTAGGAAAACTGATCAGGCTATTGTAGAAGTCATTTTTTTGCCGTACTATTGTACTGTATTGTAAAATAAAAAGGCACGAATCTCGCCTCATATTGTATGAATGTTGATTGCTGTATTTGTTCATGAGAAGCTAAGAAATGCTGTTTAATGATCCAAGATTATATACCTAGAAACTGAACTATGGAGAGCTTTTAAAGACTCACAAATGTTATCCTCAAGTGTTTAATAGGGAGAAGTTTATATTTCTCTTTACAACACTGACTGTATTATGTAAAGAAGCATGTTTACCTCTGGTGCTTTTTTTGACAAAATACAATAGAAAATATGTCTATAGTACTTTTCATATATAAAGCCTTGCTAAGTGGTATTGCAACTAATTATTGTTGGAAGTAAAATGACTTCTCTGCAGTAAGCATGAGGGGGAACTGCCAGTACATAGGAATTCTGAAAAGTCTTCATTATCATAACACTTTATAATCCCCACTATGCTAGACAACATGCAATATTTATTATATACAACGGCTACAATATTTCCACTTTCTTTAGCTGTAAAATTTACACAACAATTCGGACTTTAGTCAATAACCCTCTATATGAATGTATCTGGTGTTGGGGGTAATAATCTGTTATACCCATTTAATGCTATAGTTAACACCATTTAGAGAAGCACATAACACAATGCTCAGTCGATCTGATGTATGTCCCTGCTCTCATTGATTTTATGATAGTACAAATGATGATTATTGCCAGTTAGCACACTTACAACAGTATAAATAAATGTCAATGATAAGCCTAATGTTAGAACTGAAACATCAGATACCACAGTGATTTCCAATGGTCCATAAGACGAGACTACACATAGCCTGAATTTACTGTCTCTTTCCTTCTGGAGAATATGGGGGTTATTCACTAAGATGCGAATTCAACTGTCGAATTCGCAAACAGCGGATTCCCATAGCAAATCTGCTACAATTTCTCTATTGTAAAGTCGCAACAATTTTTTAATGTTAAGACTGCGTCAATTTTCCCATAATAAAGTCGTGATATGAAAATATGGAGCAGTTACTTTATCAAATGTATCCTGTATGGAGTTAAGGGATTGGTTACTTGATAGTTTACTTGGCTATTGTATGTGCTTAAAGGACAATGCTATGCCACTTATATGCTTGCACTTATTTACATTAAATTTGTATGTGCAAATTATCCTCTTAATTTTGATTGTAAGCTGTATGGGACGTGGACTTCCATCCTTTTATATTTAAAAGCTTGCACTCTGCCTTCATCAGGTACTGTATTTTGTCTGTACAGTTATCGATAAAATGTAAACAACAGCAGCAGCTGTTTCCGGTGTACACTAGGAACTAACGATAACTATTAAAATCAGCGTTTTGTAGAAGATTCTAATTTGCAATGAAATGACACAGTTCCATTTACACTCATTTGCAGCAATTCAATTTTATCCTGACTTGTTATTTTTTAAACTCCACATAAAATCCAGTTGCAGCTACTCAGAAAGACTGAAATCATAAGTCATAAAACTTTACATCAGTAGTATGGTTACCTTTCCATTGAAAAATTCCATCGCAAAACTCAATTGAAAAGTTTCATTCGGTAAACATCAATGAAAAACATCTTGCGATATTTACCGTGAGGAACTTCTGAGATCTTGGGAGAATAAACTTCGAAAAGCGAAACCGGCTTTTCTGAGTTTATTAATTTTCGCCCAATTATTAATCTGTTTATTTTCTATACTGTACCTGGGAATACTGAAGTGCTCAGTCCTAACATTGAAGTTAAAGTGTAAGTAAAGTTATTGACCAAACTATACATATATATTATATTTATAATATAGAAACATAAACTGAAAATTAAAAACAATTTTGTGTTTTTGAGTTCTCACCTCTTAATCAAGCAGCCCTGCTCCTGCAGCAAATCCTATGTACCGACACTTCCTGTATAGTGCCCAGAAGTCGAAGTCACCTCCCCCTAATGAGATCACACAATGACTCATTCTGCTAGTGCACGTTTAGTAATCTGATACTTTCCTTTCACTGCTACAAGCCCTGCAGAATTGAATCCCGGCCAGACAGCGTTGGTTTTTAAGACAGAGAATGTGAGAGGGTGGGGCGTGGCCTCATACTCTACAGGAAGGAGGAATATTTTTCAGAGGGATTACAAGTGCTGCAGAGTGAAAAGGTGAGAGAGGATTTCATTAATCGTTTTTCCACTTTACAATACTTTAATGGGGCAACCTTTAAAATAGGGTTTACTTACACTTTAAGCAGTTTCAAAATTTGCTATTTGTCAGGGCTTGAATGGGTAGCAGTCCTATCCACCCCACTTATGTTTGTAAATTGAGTACAATTTACAGTTCAGTTTAATACTGTATACATACATTTTAGTTCAATAGCCAATAAGGGAAGGAATTAATTTCCTTTGTTAAAGCAAAATTTGACAAAGCTTTCAGAGAGTTTTCTTTTAATTTTACTCTGGATAAACAAATCCCTTAAAAAGGTTTTCTTAAAGGTTATATTTGCAAATTTTTTTTATTTTTTTTTTTTTTGTGTAAAACAAAGGTTTTGTTGCATCCGGTCAAACTATACAAAAAAATAAAAGTCAAGGTGGACTTATACTTTCGGCACAGTATTCCGATATTATTAGGAAATAGAGGTCTAACTGTAAGCTGCTTAAACTGGATAGGCAGGGGGACTGATCTGAATATTTCAGTAGGTAATTATGAATAGAATCATTTCATTCTTCTCGCCATTACCAATACTAATAATACAAAAACTGAATGGAATTTAAAGGGGTTAAGATCTTTGTAGCTGAACTCTAGAATATTAAACACCTTTTTTTTATATATATAATAGAAAGAGACCAGAAATTTTTAACCAAATATAGGGAATAAATATGTTTTGTTCTACCCAGTCATGTTCTTTCCTTAGACTTGAACAATATCCTATGGGCACAAAGAAAGAACAAACAGCTTCTTCCACTCTGCTAGTCTTAACCTCATGAGCTTAAATATTAATGAAACGTTCATGAATCACACATAACATATACTGCCCCTTTGTGCAGGAAAATGCCAGGCTTTTTATGACTGCTGCTCCGTAGTTGGAATAATAGAACCCCAAGCCATAAACCAGTAATTAATACACTTCAGATTTGAAGTATTTTATTGTGCAGATGCCAATTAAGCATAATGGATTGTGCTTCCTGAAAACCTTGTACAGTTGTTGAAAGATTCTTGCTTCCTTCTACGTCCTTTCTTTATAGATTATGTATTCTTTTCAAAAGCTCGGTTGTTTTCCGCAGTGAAAATACATGCGGGATTTCAAGTATGACAAAGTTTAAGATGAAAATTCACTTGCAGATATATCATTTTATGAGCCTGTAATACTCCAATCCACTGATGTACAGGTTACATCTCTCTTTCTTACAGTTCATAATAAAAGCACATGGTTGTTGTCCTTTATTAGGACCACATAACTTAAAGTAGGTGGTACTTGATGCATTGTAACCTACACATTTTTTTTTTTGCAAACATAATGTAAATTGAAATCTTAGAATAAAATGACAGTATTAAAAATTGTACAAATTAATGATGAAGATCCATTTTGTATAACCCCACCTTCAAGACCCCCCTACAATTCTGAAACATGCCACTTACAGTGTGTAGTTATGGATATTCACCAATGGCATGTGAATAAATGCTTCTCTCATGATTTCCTGGGAATCATCTCCTGGAGTTGTAGGTAGGGGAAAACAATGAGAAGAGACCATAAGTGAGGAAGAAGGGTCAAAATGTTTTAGAACGAGCTTAAAGTGTAAGTAAAGTTATTGACCAAACTATACATATATATTATATTTATAATGTATAAAGATAAACTGAAACATTTAAAAGTAAAAATGATTTTGTGTTTTTCAGTTCTCACTTCTTAATCCTGCAGCCTGTCTTTTTTAAGACCTTTTAAGTTGTAAACCTCATGCTTTGATGTCAGAAGTAACTATTCTATAAAGCTATATATATATATATATATACACACAGTATTTACATGTGTGTTTTATATCTGTTATTCATTTAGACTTATATTGTGCGATGATCACTCCAAAAGGAAAAAAAGGGTGTCATGCATGCCCTAACAAACTTAAAAAACTTTAATTGATGACACAGTTGTTTTCAGGAGCCATTCAAAAATGTATAAAGTCACTTCTGGTCAAGTATAGCTCTGATGTAAAATATTTATTTCAAGTGAATTAAACAATGTTTTATGAATTTTGCAAGCATGTTAAATTTCACCTTTAATAAGGGATTACTCATAAGTTCCCTTTTTTAGTTTATCAACTGTGCTGGTTAGAATGTTCAGTGCAGATGTGCTGAAATGTCATGCATTGGTGATTCAATATTCAGTACATGCTGCCTATAGTGTGAACTGCTGTATTCATTAAGCCTTCTTTATCGTCACCACGAGCTTAAAATGATCAATGTTCATATTCTTAAAAATGGGGGTTTACTTTGCCCTTTACAAAAAGATAAAAATGCCATGATGCTTTCAGTTTTAATGGAATATCCTACTGAATTATTAAAAAAAAAAATAGTGGAAATTGGTGGTTCCCCCTCTCTAAATAGAGAACTTTAATAAAGTGTACATTCCTTAAAGGACCACTAAACCATGTGAATAAATACTGTATGTATAAAATACCTATTTATGCTATGTTATCATTACGATTAAGGTTCATAGTATAAGTTTATGTGAACACTAACGCCAACTTTGATAGTTTTATACTCTTATTATAATGCAAAATTTGGACTGGTAAAAAATAAGAACCTAACTTCAGAGACCACAACAAAGATGCAGGTTAGAGTTGAAATCTCGTTTCATCCACTTAGCACACTGTGGACTCATCAACTAAAATGACATATTATACTTTATGTAATAGTAAGGTGCAACTTTGTCTTTTCATTTTGTCTCCATTCACCTACATCAATCTTCTTAGCTTTTTAAATGCATTTGAAATGGTTGGTGATCTCATTTACTTTTATAAGGAACTTCAATGTATAGCATAGCAATCAGTGGAACTCTTGGGGTTATTTTAAATAATATACAAATACAATTTATTTCACGTTTACATTCTATCCACATAGCTCTCAGGCAACACTAAAAAGTCTGTGTTTGCTAAAAATATAGATAATTGTAGTTTGTGCAAACGCATGTGTCACAATAATATATTGAAATTTGTGTGAACGAAGAGAAAAACATATGTACATTTATTTTAAAAGCATATATGCAGATAGAATCAACTTTATTAAAGGAGAACTAAAGCTGAAAAAAAAATCGTATTAAAAATTTACCTTATATTAAGTTGAACCGATGCAGTCACAGCTTCATGTGTACTGTAATTTGTCTTCACCGAGGCAAACTTCACAGCGCTTAGGCTGACACAGGAGCTGGTGCAAAGCTCCTCCTACTTATCAAATCGGCGGTGCAAAAGGGTTTCAACGTTATCGTGTTCATTGTGGGGCCAATGAGAACGCTCCCCACAATGAGCGTGATGATGTGTGAGCCCTTTTCCAGATGTCAGCAGAGCTTCGCACTGGCTCCTGTGTCAGACTAAGCGCTGTGAGCTCTGCCTCGGTGAAGACAAATGACAGTCCAGATGAAGCTGTAACTGCAACGGTGGAACTTAATATAAGGTAAGTTTTTAATATTTCTTTTTTTTTTATCTTTAGTTCTTCCTTAATGCATTTGGTATACAAAGTATAACAAGGGCGTGGCATTCTGCGCAGATATTGCAATAAAATCTGCTTTATCCATGCCGCTGGGATATTGAGACCTAAGACATGTTTTTATTAAATACATTGTGGTTAGTTATTTTTGAAAAGTAGTTGTTATTCAATAAAGAGAACTCTTATCAAGCATTCATTTTAAAAGTTGCCTGTTTGCCTTTGTTTTCCCATGACTAATTGTTCAGTAAGTCACTATATATGGGTCTTTTTTATTTCATGTAGTTTATTTTGTTTTAACTATTGGCTTTTTTGTTTAGCATTATTCATTTTGGTTGCCAAGGGTCGCTGACTTCTGACAACCAGGAAGTCAATGGTTCCGACACTTTTAATTTGTTTAACTTAAGTTGTATTTAAATACAGTAGCTATATGCCTGTTTTGGCACTGCGTTACTTATTTTCCTTGATATATAAAACAAACAAACAAACAAAAAAAAACAACGCTACTTTATTGCTAGGTTAAACAACCCTAGCAACCAGAGTTCATTTAAATGTATATGAGTGGTTTGAAGCAAAAGTTAATTTACTCAATCCACAACATTTTATAGAAAACTGCCATCTGCAACATATGAAATTACATTTAAAGGATAACTAAGCTTGTTTTGTCTAGGGGTGATTTTTAATGGGGGAGGGGGAAAATACCAATCACCTTCTTCGCTCCAGCACTGCCACTTGCTTCAAGACAAGTGCCGATTGTCTTTTTCTTCTGTTGCAGCATCACAATCCTCTTCTTCTTCTTCACACCTACTCTTCAACATCGATGATTTTTTTTCTTCTGCGCAGAAGCAGTTTAAGCACGCGAGCAAAAAAAAAAAAAAAATAATAATGAAAATCACCGATGCTGAAGGAGAAGCAGGAAGTGAAGAGGATCGTGGCACTGGAAAAGAAGAAGATCAATTATATCTTGAAACAGGAGTCAGAGAGAGAGAGTGAATGAGGTGATCTGTAAGAATTCAGAATCACCCAGACAAAGGAAGCTTTAGTTCTTCTTTAATACAAACATCCACTGAAGACAAAAGGGAATGTGTGTGTGTGTTGGTGCATTAACATGCACAGGCTCTACTCCTTAAGAATCTGTAGGGTTTTTTTCTTCATTAAAGGTCACTCGTATAATGCATAGTAGGGTTGTGCGATATGTATCGTAACCGAAAATATCGCACACCGGGGTTTATCGATATTGCCAGACGGAAATATTGAGTGCTCTAGCGGCTCCTCAAGTCTGTGTCGTGCTTTCGGCACAGACTTCCGGGAGGTGACAGCAAGCATGCGGCTCATACGCACATTGAAAGTGTTAAGTGTTGGAGACCCACATTTACCTGCAGTGCCCCCCAAACAACTTGCGGGAGACGAAGACCATACGGCAGGACCCCTTAGAGGCTGAGCTGGTGCCACGGTACAATTTAAAAACGCTAAAACAGTTTGATCAATTTGGGAGACATCATTTGCTGGAACAGCACTACCACGTGGCAGGCTTCCTTGGACAAACTGCAGTCTCCACCATATCTAATAGCTATACTCCCTTTATCTTTTTGCTCATTGGTTTTTTTGGGTTTTTTTTTGCTTGTTTGTTTATCTTCTCGTGCTTTTTTTTTTTTTTTGCTTGTTTATTTTATTTTTATTTTATTTATAATAATGCAAAATGTCATTTATTATCGTTATCAGCAAAATTACAGGTAATATCGAGATATCATTTTTTAGCAATATCGCCCACCCCTAATGCATAGTATTATTTTTTTAAATATTTTGTAAAGAATGCGAAATAATTGTTTAACTTGTCAGCTCGGTGTTGCCCCATCAGCCTGAGCTTGATTAGTTCCTTTTTTTTTTTTTTCTTTTCTCGATACGCTGACTGGTTTAGCTTCCTTAGAGAACACCCTGGTCTGCTTAGCGCTCCTAAAATGTAATGTGGGAAGCCCTTGGCAAGGATTATGTTAACAAGATGAAACAAAGAGTCTTCAGAAGCAACTCAGACATATGTCTAAGTTTCTATATTAATAAAAACGTACTTACACATTCGGCTCATATGGTATAAATCATACTTAAGAATGAGACAGTGCAGTAGTTACCGACAGACTTATATGGATTTATATGAAATAGTTAGACTGTAATATTCTTTGCTCCTCAGATGTGGCATAAAATGGAAACCTTTAAAGGTCTTTGCTTAGAGAGAAAAAAAAAATAGCATTTTATTGTCAAGCTGACATCACGGTATATGAAAAAGTCATGTTGATATAAAATAAAATATGTAGTGTAGTGCGTGGTAGCTCATGGTAATGACTGAAAGATGACTTTGCGCAGTAACTGGCGTTTTTGCTTCACCCTCACAATACTTGTTTTGGCGGATGTAGCATTTATATGATAGCAGTTTTCTGATTTTTCCAGTTCATGCCATTTTTTTAATATTGTTTGGGAAATGCTCTTTATCCTGCTATACACAGGATCCCATCCCATTGACCTCCTTTTCTACTTATAAGAGTTACTGTTAAGAGTTTTTGCCATATGGGAAGAATAATTAACACTAAGAAAGGTTTCAGGGAGCACTTGAGATAGGGTTGTAGCTCCCTGGACTAGGGGACCTCCTCAACAGTTGATTAACAGTCTAAAAAGGGGAGTTGGAAAAATGAAAGCCGACTTCTCATTGGTCACCCTGGGTAACTAGCCCTAGGTAAATGACTGCCCTGTTGATGGATTTTCCTGAGTGTGTGAAATGCCTACAAACACTGTACCATAATGCATTGTGGTTCTTAAATCACACAAGGGCAGTAGTAGCTAAATATCAATGTTTATATGTTATATTCCCATGATGATGTTATTTTAACATTGACCTTTCCAAAACTAATCCCTGGGAAATATTTACTCCTTAGAGGAGCTCAGTGGTAATTGATTTGGTACAGAGAGATTTTCTTTATTTTTTAGATTAAGATACAAGCAATAAAAGAAAAAAAAAGTGACATTGTACTGAATTTATTCATTTAGAAAAAGGTGTAAGGTGTGTATTTATTTGTTGATAAAAGGGCATCCCATTTTCAATAAGGCATTCATAAAGTTAAAAGTCTATACATCCCTATACCTTTAAATACCTTGCAAAATTTTTCATCATACTTTGACCTGGACGGGTGGTTATTTGGAAAGTATAAAATTTAAAAAACCCAGTATCACGACATTCATATGAATTAACAAAGATATATAGACACATAATACAGAATAGACTGTTCCTGTTTGAGCTATTGGAAATAATATAAAAGTAAATTTGATCTGTTTTATTTTTCATCAACTAAGAAGAGAAACCTCTGATCTTGTGGTTTGGGTCATGTTTGCGAATCAAAATATATTTTCCTTTAGCTAATATCACAGATCAGAATTTCAGTAAAAGTATACAGATCTGGTTTACGGCAACAATCTGATCTGTAGTACAATGAATGGCTCAGTAAATAAAAAGGGAAGGTTTGCAGGAATCGTGTGTGTGTTGTTTTTTTTTTTGTTTTGTTTAGTTTTTTTATTATTGATCTTTCATTCAATAGTAACTTTTCATTAACCCTGCATTTTGTTGCTGTTTCAAATATTCCCGATTGTTGGTATAGAAGTGAAACGGTAATATATTGCATAATGTTAAACTCTTGTCTTTATGATCTGACAAGCTTCATTATGTAATAAACTAGTTTTAAATAAATCTTACAGACATAAAAGTCTTCATGACACACGAGGAGTAAAGAAATAAAAAATAAATGTAAATGCACAAATGATATATCGGTTAGATGTTCCAGAGCTGCTTCATTTTCATTCAGATCTTTGAACATGTGTTTTGAATCAAGCTTTAAGGCATTTTCCAGTAACTGGCGTTGTATTACAAAAATGAAAAAAAAAAGAAGGGGAACACGATTTTGCATTTTATTTGACGTTGCCACATATAATTACTCAATCCCACCTGAAGACATAAATGTCGTGTTTGACTGAGTTATTGAGCATTGTTCTTCCGAACGTCATCCTTTAATTCCAATAACCCATTCATGATCGTTTATATGTGGTTGCACTGATCACATCCAAAAACATACATCTATGTGTGTGATTGAATAGGGAGACTAGATTGTAAGCTCCATGGGGCAGGGGCTGAAGTGAATGATGAATCTCTGTAAAGCGCGGCGTAAAATATCAGCGCTATATAAGAATGAATAAATACAAAAAAAAATACATTCTCATTTTTGGTCATGGCATGTAGCCAATCGAATTGTACATGGATAGTCATTTTTTATTGTCCTACCTCCAGTTCATATGTATATACTTCTCTTGGATACTGATGGCTTCTAAAATATGTGTTCTACATATTATTTATTGGCTACTGTAACAAGGCAGTATATGCAAAATTGCTTTCTGAATGCCACCACGACAGCCAATGAGAACACAGGCCAAGAACGATGTGTGTATAGGATTTTTTAGATTCAGCACAGTTTGAAGGATTAGTTCATCCAAAGGGCAACTGTACTGCTGAGAGAAGTGCGGAAATCTTTCTGCTACAACTTTAAATATGTCAATAATATCTGTATATACCTATCTGTAGCCATGTATTTGTCTATTTACTATATATATATATATATATATATATATATATATATATATATATATATATGGGCTTAATGATCATAATAATAATCCTCATAGTATTCTTTATAATAATTGAATTTATGACTTTTATGCTGAATCTTTTTTTTTTTTTATTACAATAACAATAATGCAATTGTACGTTATCCATATCATCCTTAGTTTTTTGAATGGTGGACTCACACTATTTTTATGTGTATATTTAGATGCCAGATGGTGTATCCCAGACATGAAATGTATATTCAACCCTTTGATGTTACTCGTAGGTTTATGGCCCAGGTTTGAAGTAGACTTGTCAGCTGCATTTATCAATAAATATATATATATATTGGTTGCCGGCAAGGATAAGATTATAATAAAGTTACATTATCCTGCTTCTCTGGTGCATTGCTGTGGATTTGCATGATCAGGAAAGTAAATTAGGCTCTTCCAATCAAATAACACCTAGATTGATATTCAAAGTATCTGATTGGAGGAGCCACAATGACTGCGATCCTGTGGTTCTGCCCACTCTGACTTAGCTTGGAGCTGGTTGACACAGAGCTGCAGTGAATAAGAGGGAATAGCATTTGTCTAAAATTACAGCCTTTATCCAATATACTTGGTAATAAAATAAATGCACCTGAAAGATTTACTTTATTATAGTTCTACCCTTGACCTCAAATCCTGATGGGACTTTGCAGTTCTTGGTTTATCCTAGTTTCTCTTGATTAGGTTCAGTGGTGAACAGTAGCGCCTCACCTCCCCCATGAGGAGGACAATGCACATGATTGCAAAAAAACTTACAGAATATCACTTCTGATCTACTGGTAGGTTAATTTCTATTGGTTGTTTACAGCTAGACAAGTCCTCAGTTTGTTTCTCATCATTGCATGTGGGTAAATTAGGTCCAAACCACATTGTTTTGCCTTTATATTTCAGTTAACAACGGATAGCTTGTATGTATGATCGAGTGCCTCACATAACATTCATGGGTCTTTATTTATTGGAGGACAATTTGTTTTTCTCAGTATTCAGTACTGGAAAGTTTCTTACAGAATGTTCACAAGAATGGGCAATGTATTCATTACTAGATTGGGTGGTCTGCATCGTACAAGTTTAATTGTTTTCAGCATTAATGAAAAAAATGAGCTTGTAGAAAATTTGCACTGTATCATTTATTTACATTTCAGTGGCCCATTAAAAGCTCTTATCAGTTACTACCAGGAAACTGATAAAAGTTCAGAGAAGAAAGTAAGATAAATGGTAAATGGCTGCATCCACACAAAATCAATTGCATCCTCAGGAAAAAAAAAGTTGGTAACCCTAGAGAGATCTATTTATTTAAAGACTTCAGTGCCTCCTAACATTTATTTTTTTTAAATAGCCGTTAAAGGTACCTGCTTTTTGCCTCCTTTTTCTTTAAGTAATTTCTTATTGATTTCAATTGGATCACACCAGGAAAAAGAAAAAAAGAAATCCCCAGAGTTTTAAACTGTTGAAAAACTTCTGAAATATTTAAGTTTCTAAACCTGGATCCATCTGTCATCCACATGGTATTGTAAATAATTAAAGGTGTCTGGCATTTAATATGTGAGGAAAAACGACTGGCACAGTGTTGGTGTCTGTTATGTATTTGTTTTGAAATTAAAGAGTTTTCTGTTATAATGTATGTTACTAATAATGACTGACTAATATTTCTTCTTGCAAAGTCATAATTAGATTGTAAGCTCTATGGCGCAGGGACCTCTATACTCTAGTTTTAATCATGGCCTGGCACTTAGAGTGATGTATTTTCCTGATTATATGCTTGTAATTTACTTCACTTGTTCTTTGTTCCGCACTTTACCCTTGTCTGTATTATTGTCTGTGTTATTACTGGATTGTACAGCGCTGTGTAACCTTGTGGCGCTTTAGAAATAAAAATATACATATATACATACATAATGACAGCTTAGAATTAATTCCTCATTTTCAGGTTAACTAACTTGTATATATGTATAATTTTATTTATAAAGCGCCACAAAATGTACACAGCGCTGTACAATTCAGCAATACAAATATAATAAAAACATGGGAAAAGTGTATTAAACAATATGAATAAAATATCACAAGGATAAATTACTTTAAGTGCTAGGTTGCGATGGAACCAAGAAGTTGGAGGTCCTCCATAGAGCTTACAATCGAAGTGATAAGATAAGCTCTGTTCAATCTCACTTCACTAAGTGAGATATTGGTCAACTCTGCATCCCCTGTGATCTTATAGTTTTATCTGACTAACTACTAGATTAGTGTAGTTTGAGAATCCTCTTCTGCATGGCCAAATTGACCCCAGATTTGTTAGTTACATGGACAGGCCATTAGCCAGATATATGGTGGGATGGGGACATCTTTAGTGCAGCATTTGGCAAAGCTTCACTCTTCTCTACAGTGCAAGCAATGTGAATGTTCTTTTACACGGTGCTTCTAAGTAAATGAAGTATAAAAGTAAAGGCATATCCATTGTAGAGAAAGGGCAAAATTTACTAAAATCGAAAAGGTCAATTTTGCCTTTTCGAGTTTATTCCCTGTAAATCTCGCTATTCAGTTGGTAAATATAAATCGATATTTTTGTATCCATTTTCACCAATCAAAACTTGTCGATTTGGATTTTTCTAATTTTTTTCCATGGAAAGGAAGCCATACTTTACAATAGTAGCCTGGCTACCTTTCCATTGAAAAATTTCGAGAAATCGAGATCTAAAAACTTGATGTGGAAAAGAATCTCGCGAGAACAGTTTGAGATTTCACTTGGTAAACTCGAAAAGACCGAGAGCAGTCTTTCCAAGTTTAATAAATTTCACCCTAAATTAGTGTATGATGGGAAATATTAAAGAAGAGAGTTGGGCCTGTTATTACTACACTGAGGAAAATAAATGCGTGAGATTCTGATTGCAATGCCCCTATATTAAATTGGATCTATCAAGGTTTTTTTTTTTAATCCTAATTTAACTTGCTCTTGCTTTAAGCAATGCTGTTTTTCCAGATAAGAAATGTTATGTTCTATTCAAAGCTTCCCTTTGTTGACTTCACATTTTCTGAGTCATCTGTTGGAATATACTGAGTTCTTTTGCTTCTTGTGTACTGCAGAAGCTGATGGCTAGGCTCCTATAGTTTAATTTTGTATGATATTTTTATATCTACTTTTTTTTTTTTTTGCTGTAGGATAACCTTTACTTTCATCATAACTTGCACAGCACGGACAGCACTTAACACTGGAATCTTCACCCTGACTGATTTGGCCATTGGCTAAATTGGATGTTGATTGTAGCTCACCATGGGACACTATTTGAAGTTACCTGGGTTAGAGAATCTTAACACTTCTAGGGGGTCCTTATATGAAATATCATTGAAACTATAATGTCCAGATAAAAGACGTTGCCATATTTGAGTCAGAGGAAGTAGAACATATTATCCTAAAAATAACAAAACCATTTAAAATATCCTTGTCTGCTCTTTGAAATAATAAAAAAAGGCAATATTAAAAAGTTACTTCCTTGATTACAATGAAAGAGGATTCCTTATCAGAGCATGAAAATGATGAAGGTTTTTAATACTTAATTACTGGAAGGGGGTCAATTTGTAAAATTGTATAAAATTTCCCAAAGATGTGATTCAATGGTGATATTAAAATGATGTTTAATGCCTTTCATACAGCAGCATTTAACCAAAGCATCAAACACAAAAATGATATTTTTAATGTAGTATATTTTAATCTGAAAGAAAGAGTTGCTTCCATATGGTCCTCCTGATGTAAGACCCAACAAAAAGGAATCATTGACTAAGTTCCAGCATTTCAACCACATTTGAAACATAATTGTAAAGCATCCATGGCAACAGACAAAATATATAGCCAATCATATCAATTTAGTTGAATTTTTGCAAACTTTTTGCATTTTTATTTTCTCTTTGTATCTTTCTAGTTTCTTTCTTTTGATGCATTTTTCACCTATCTTTCAGTATTTCTCAGCAATATTTTATTTCTTGTATTTAGAAATGCATTGCAATTTTATAATTACTTAATGATAATTGAAAAAGAGAGCCTACTGTATAAATAATAGCACCATTGCTTATCGAAAGTCCCTTGTTTTTGGAAGGGCATACTTTAAAACAGGGGTCAGGAACATTTTTGGCCGAGAGAGCCATAAACGTGCAGCTATGTGCATATACATGACGTCAGCGGCTCTGGATTAGCTAGCAACCTGGAAGTGCTGTGAGAGCTATGTCTCTACAGCACCTGCTGGCATTCAGCTGGCAAACTGTAACGAGCAGTGCTTGCATGCATGCACTGCCCATTACAGTCTGCAAGCCAGATGCAGCCATCTACAGAGCCACATCTGGATCGAGAGCCATAGGTTGCCGACTCCTGCTTTAAAACACTGTAAACAAACATATCAACTAATTCCTATAGAATATGGAAGAAATTTAATATAATGGTCTGTTTTTTTTGGGTTTTTTTGTGCATTATTTAACTCAAATGTATGTTTCTGCTACACAAGAACAGAGAAAAAGATTTGTGTTTTTTTTTTCCAATTTAGTTTGATTTGATGCAACAAAGGATTAAGGGGCTATTGACTAAAGTAAGAATTCGACTGTCAAATTCTCAAACAGTGGATTCCCATAGCAAATCCCCGACAAATTTCCAATTATAAAGCTGCAACTGCGACAGCAGCAGTCTACTGCGACTTTCTTTAGCTGGGGAATTCACACCTTTACACAACAATTTGGACTTTAGCCAATAACCCCCAAAATCTGTTGGACATGTATGTGTCTAAGGTGGCCTTGCCCTTAAAATCAGGGGGGTAAAAATGAGGGTAGCAGTTGCATTTATATTAGTGTGGCTCCATTGCAGGTTCACAGTATCTACACCTGGCACCCCGCTGATCCTGTTCATATTTTTTTACTCCAGGGGAAAAGTGGAGGGCGAGAGGGGTATTCTGTTCAGATATCCTGAATTGGTGCCTGGAAACATGTAGTTCCACCACTGCTAGAAATTATGTATCTTTAAATAATCTGTTTTCCTGATGAAGTTTCCTTCTGTATTTGTCTACCAGGAATGTACCGTTTTTATATTATTGTAGCATGTCTTCAGTAAACATGGATTGGGGAAATGCTTAGTTGAAGCATAATTTACAATATTCAATTGGCAAGGAAAGGCAGAAGACATGTTTGTTTTTCAGTAAGAACATAACAAATTTCCACTTATGCAGTGCCCTGTATGAAGCTGCTTGTAGAGACTGGGTTTTCTGATCATATGCCCCAAGGTAGCTTAACAATCACTACTTATGCAACAATGAAAATAAATTGTCTCCTACTCTTCAGAAGTATTGGAAATTTGTTAGGGTTTCAAAATAGAATTAGCACATGGTTGGATGACTCTACTCACATAGTAATCAGGGTCTTCAGCTGACTGTACCTTTATAGGGTGGAACAATCAACCATTAACATATCCAATAAAAAAGGTTTGATTGTTTTGAACAAATGATGGGAATACCCAAGTTTGCACAGACTGTTGACCAATTTGATAAAAAGTGACCAAGTGTGCATAGGTAAGCTTCATGCACAACTTGGCATAGATTATTTTTGAGGTTTACGTCAGCGGCTCCGGATTGGCTAGCAACCCGGAAGCTGGTGACGTCAGTGGCTCTGGATTGGCTAGCAACCCGGAAGCTGGTGACGTCAGCGGCTCCAGATTGCCTAGCAGCCCGGAAGTGCTGAGAGAGCTTTGTCTCTACAGCACTTGCCGCGATTAGCAGGCAGACTGTAACAAGTGGTGCTTGCATGTGAGCACCGCTCATTACAGTCACATCTGGCTCAAGAGCCTTAGGTTGCCGACCCCTGTCCTAAACCATATGTTAGTTAAATACATATATGTGTGTATATATATATATATATATATATATCCTATATTATTTATTTGTGGCTAAATAATAATTTTTGACTTTTACAATACATTTCTCCCTTTGTCAAACTTGAAAAAAATATAGATTATTAAATGTTTAACACCTTATTAGCTGTTTAACTGTTTGGTCTTTGAAGACCCCCACATTAAATATTATTACAAAGATGCATGATTAAAAGATTCAGGAAATTGGCAATTTTATTCCTATGTGAAAGTTTCCGCTGACCACTATGTTTGAATGCTGTTTGTCATAGCAACATCCCCATTGTTTATTGGCTCTACTACAGTTATATTACCGTCGGGAATTTTATTTCCAAGAACTCTTCTATATTTTTTTTTAAGTGCTCCATGCGCTACATTGCTGATACCACAAGTAGTTTATCTGAGATGCAGGGGTAAAATGTGATTCATTATTAGTATGATCTATATTGTGTCATTAGAAAACAGTTTGTCATTTTTTTATATCATTTTTATAGATAATTATTTTCTTTTTGCTTTGTTGAATCTTTTTGGTTGCTGATGTCACTGATTTTAATATGGAACTCCTTTTCTATCACCTGTCTTTCTGTTCGGTCAATAAATATAGCTTTTCCAGTCTGTAAATAAGCTAAATGCTGTTTGCTACCTTAACAGACTCAAAAGATTATTTAAAATGGGAAGAAGAGATTTTCAACAAAGTTTAAAAAAAGTTTCTTTTAAAACAGTGATGAAAGAGCATGTGTTCTCCATTTCCTATTAAAATGTCCATGGGTCACTGATATGGTTAATAAAATTAAATTTGATGCATGAATCAGAGCTAGTTGTTAAGTCTCTTTAGATTTATATCATGTCAATACTCTGACTTACATTTCATTCTTTCTTTTTTTTTTTTTTTTG
>WMED01000947.1:0-28249 GCA_019650415.1 Pipa parva
AAGATTGAAACAGTTTTTCCATAATGAAGTTGCAACTGCGACAATATTCTCATTACAAAGAGGCGACTGCAACAGTAGCAGCCTATTGCGACTGTCTTTATCTGGCAAATTCGCACCTATAAGCAACAATTCGGACTTTAGTGAATAACTCCCTTAATCTCTGTGGGCTGGAACCCTTTCTAGAGCAGGAATGGAGGGGCTGGAATCCTTTAGACTCTATTTACACTGGTGTTTTTATGCACGGAGTATGATACGCCACACATAAATACAAAATACACTGCCAGTGTAAACCTATGGCCTTACCTGGTTCCAGACACACTAATGCAAGACGCGCATACACTGCATCCGGAATGCTGGCCATCGCATTTTTTGCCGGCGTATTACACTGCGCACAAAATGTGGCCAAATAGGAAAAACTGTGAACACTGAGGGAGCATTCACACTGTTGCTGGTAAGTACAATGGAAAAATACACTGGAGTGTATTTTTTTCTTTTTTTTTGCACATTAGCGTATTATACACTGTGCATAATATGCTAGTGTGAACCTAGCCTTACACAGCAATGGACAGACATAGTAGACACTGTCTCTTTAAAATTAAGGCTCTGGTTGCTTCTTGGTGCCCTGGATAGTTAGGCTAGACCAAGAGTCGGAAGCAGGGTTCCTGGCAGACCTGGGAACACAGCTAATAAGATGCTTCCTGCTTCTTTTAATAGTGAACAGTGCTACAGACCCTTCATTAACACAAAATATCAGAAAACAGAGGTCCATAGGTGGGTAGAGTATTAAAAAATTTTACTCAAGTAAAAGTATTGTTACTTGAACCAAATATTACTCAAGTAAGAGTAGAGAGTATACATCCAAAAATGTACTTAAGTAAAAAAGTACTTTGATTATAATCTACTCAAGTAGTGAGTAAATGCAGAGTAAAATTAAATTAACACAAATAAACTAACAATCTACAAAAAACAAACTAACAATCTAATTCCAAAGAAACAATCTAACATATAATAATCACAAATAAAAGCATTTAAAACAAACAACAATCATGAAAAAATTAAATAAAAACAAACAATTAATAAAACAAACATTTTCCTTAAAACAGCTATATAATCACTTATATACTCACCGCTCCTGAAGTCTTCTCTTCTGCCCGTGAAGTAATCCTGGATGGGCTATGTTGTCTGCGATGCCCTGGCTCCTCAGCTTGATCCGCAGTCTTTATCCGGTGTAATCCAAGTGAAGTCTTCTTTCTTGATCCAAAGCCACCGCTGTAGATCCATCTTTTTTCTTCTCATCGCTGGCACTGAGCTTCTTGATGCATTTCTCAGCTATTTATAGGATTCCCAAGGACCCTAACTATATAGCCCAAGAGTGGACCTGTGAGGGAACTGTAGGAATTTCTCTTCTTTATATACCCAGTGTTGATAAGAAAAGAAGAAGATCCTGCAACATTTTTTATTTTTAATGGTGGTGGGCAGCAGCGGCTCTGGATCAGGCAGTATAGGGATTTATATAGTCAGTAGTGATTGTTTTTTATATATTGTTGCAGTTAGTGTCTGTTTTTGGATGCTTTGTTTTTTTATGTAGCTGTATCAGATTAAAGTCGTGACTGTAAAAATACTCACATTATAATGGAGTAACACAGAATGTAACTAAGTAAAAGTAGCATTACTTTCACCACAGATTTACTCAAGTAAAAGTAACTACTCTCAGGAGTAAAATTTTTCCAAAAAACTACTTGAGTAAATGTAACTGACTAAAAGTAACTAGTTACTACCTGCCTCTGCAGGGGTCCATGGGCTTCTCAATACTCTACCAAATAGGAACAGAGCTGTAGGGTAGAAAAAGTACAACAAACTGCCATATCAATCCTCTACACTTAAATGAATAAAAACATAGAAAAGGATGACGTTCTTGTCTTTTGGCACACTGTTCGATGGACAGATCTAAATAACTCATAACTCTTTTTGCAACATATATCCCACTGTCCCTGGTATAGAATACCAGTAAATATACACTCTAGTATTTCATATTGAGCACATCAAGCCAATAATCAAAAATGGTGCAATGATGTGGGGAGGCTTTGTTGCCTCAAGAACTGGCCTATGATCCTGGGGTGACTGAGTGAGCAGTGAATGAATTTCCCCAAGTGGATCTGTGCTGTACAATGCCCAGGCCTGTTTTATATTAATACATAACTCCACTAGGTGGTACTAGTGCAATATTCCTAACAATGACATATTAGGCCATACTTACGGCTACACACTCTAAATATATTTTATTGGTAGGAAATGGAGTATAACCATTTCCATTTCTAACAATAGATTGTGGGAGAGATCTCTGTACTAACCCCTAATATATTTATACATGGTTATTAGGTCACTCTTTAATCTTCTTTCTAGACTAAACAAGCCCAGTTTTTATAATCTTTCTTGGTACTGTAGTTTTCTCATTCCTTTTATTATTTTAGTAGCTACCTGTCTTTCTGCACACAATATGCCATATGTGGTCTGACGAGTGCTTTGTAAATAAGCATAATTATCTACTCGTCATGTGCATTTATGTTTCTTTTGCACCCAATGATCCTATTTGCTTTGGCAGTTGCCACTGGTTGGTACAGTTAAGTTTATTGTCAATTAAATTCCTAAATCCTTTTCTATATCTGTTTTGCCCAGAGTTTTCCCATTTAGAAAATAATGTAGACATGCACTTTCCCTTCCCATGTGCATAACCTTATATTTATCAGTGTTTTACCTCATTTGCCACTTTCCTCCCAAGCCTCCAATGTATCTAGATCCAAATGTAATAAAATACTATGCTTCTTTGTATTAACTACTTTACACAGTTTAGTTTCAACTGCAAAAATTGAATTTTTACTATACAATCCCTCAGCAAGGTCATTTATAAATATATTGAAGAGAAGAGGCCAGAGGGTCCATAATTGACCCCTTTCAGGCTCACACTTTGACCCCTTTTTGAATACAGGGACCACATTTGCAACATGACAGTCCTTTGGAACAATCCGGTCATTATAGAGTCCCTAAATATTAAAAATAATGATCTGTCTATGACTGTACTTAATTCCCTTAAGACCCTAGGGTGTATATTGTCTGGACCCAGTGATTTATCTGTTTTAGTCATGTTAAGGTGGCATAGTACTTCATACTGGGTTATACAGTCAACATTTAAAGAAACATTCACTTTATATCTCTTCATTTCACCTGACACTTCATTTTCATTTGTGAACAAAGTGGAGAAAAACGTGTTTAATAAATTGGCTTTCTCCTGTTCTTCCTCTTCCATAATCCCTTCATTGCTTTTTAAGGGGCCAACACTATCAGTTTTAATCTTTTTATTATTTATGTAATAAAAGAACATATTTGAGTTTGTTTTACTCTCTTGGGCAATTTGTCTTTCTGTGACCAACTTAGCTGCTTTAATTTGTTTTTTTACATAATTTATTTTCAACTCTATACCTTTGTAGTGCTTCTATACTGCCTTCCTGTTTTAGCATTGTAAATGCTTTCTTTTTGGCATTTATAGCCCCCATTACATTTTTATTCATCCACATAGGCTTTCTTTTATTTCTCTTTTATTCCCATATGGTATGTACCTCTCACAGTGAGTAGTCAAGATTTTTTTTTTTAAATATCACATTAGTATTTGTATTGAGAACATTGTTCAAGTCAATGATATTAATGCCATCTCTAAGCTGACTAAATTTAGCCTTCTTGAAGTTAAATGTTTTAGTAGCCCCATGACAGTAAATCCCATTAAATCTTAATTGGAAATCTATAAATATTATGGTCACTATTTTCTAGATGCCCCCTACCTGCACCTTTGTTATTCTGTCAGATCTATTAGATAATATTAAGTCTAGTGGCACCCCCTTCATCCCTCTTGTTGGTTCCTGCACCAGTTGAGAAAGATAATTATCTTTAGCTACTGTCAAAAACCTGTTTCCTTTATGGGATCTACAGGTTTCAGTTTCCCAATTTATATCTGGGAAGTTGACATCTCCCATTATTACTACCTCATTGGGTTTTGCTACCTCATTTGTTCTAATAGTAAATATTCTATGGATTCTGATGTATATTTGGTGGCTTATAGCAAACCCCCATCAGTATTTTATTTCTGTTTTTGCCTCCTATTCTACCCATAAAGATTCTATATTTTCAATGCTCTCATATATATCTTCCTTTAGTAAGGGCTTTAGCCAAGACTTCCCACAAAGGCAAATTCCTCCTCCTTTTCAGTATTTACGGTCCATTCTGAAAAATGTATTATCCTCTCGATTAACTGTCCAGTCATAGCTATCATTAATCCATTTTTCCGTTATCCCCTACTTTGTTTCCAGTGGTATTTGCATGTTTAGTGTTAATAACTGTACTAGACTTTTTCAGGTTTCAAATGAACATAATTTTAAAGCATTTCTCACCTGTTGCCATTAGTTTCTATGGCTACTACATTTCAAGTTATTAACCTATCACAATTGTGGTTCTTCAGAAAAGCTTAGACAGCACATCTGGAAAAAAATTTTCTAAATTAAAAACTACAACATTTCTGGTTAAAAAAGATCTTATTTGCTGGATGTCCACATTGTGCCTTGTTGCTTTGTTCCTACAAACCCAATGAGACACAATGACCCATCCCTTGGTTAAATTATTCATTGCCTTACATGATAGAAGATATAATTAACACTGTCACTAATTGCATAAAATAAAAAGTATACCTAACTGATTCCTGTTATCATAAAATCATCAGCAAACTCATCACTCTAATAAAACATTAGTAAAGTACAGAATTGGTGAACTTCTGTGCATATAAATAGCAGATCATGAACATTTTATCTTTTGTTTTTATCTCTTTGCTGTCATTTCAGAAATTAAATCAATGATGTTATGTATGGATGCAATGCCCTTGATATATAGAGAGTATGGAGAATGTCAGTGATAGAAATAATGGCTGAATTGTTCAGTGTCAGGACTCATTAATGAATATGGCCACCATATGTTTTTATGAGTGATGTGTACAATTTTACTAGAGTTAACCCTTATCATGAGATCACTAGAACAGTAGGGCATAAGTTCCACACAATACATCAAATCAGGCCCACATTTATATCAGAGGTAGGTAACTGGATGCTTAGGCTATATACACCCAGACATCTTTTCTAGCATTTACCTGCAATGCATTGCTGTGCTCACATGTTTAGTTTTTATAATGTGTGTTGCAGTAACACGGGGAGGAAATAGGCATGTTACAAGCTGAACTTGACAGTAGCTGAGCAGTAACATGGAAAATAAGAATTAATATAGATATGTAAAATTATGCAGTTAGGAGCTAAAAATTTGCTAAAATAAAACACCTGGGGGTAGGCTAAGTACAACTACAATGGAGAGTGACCTGGGAGTATTGGTGGGCCATAGACTAAACAATAGCATGCATGGTCAATCTGCAGCTTCTAAATTTAGCAAGGTAGTTTCTTGTATCACACAATGAGCTAATTAAAGATAAAAGGATATAATTTTGCCTTTGTGCTATTCTCTGGTAAGGTCTCACCTTGAATTTAAAGTTCAGTTTTGGGTGCCAGCATGTATAAAAGAAGCACTGGAACTGAAAAGATTGAAAATATGGCTGACAAAAATTACAAGGGGAATGGAGGACCTTAGATATTACCTCGAGACAAGGCAATTAAGGGTTGATTTTATAACCTTGTATACAGAGGCGGCTCTGGCCCTATTGGTGTCCTAGGCGCCCCCTCCTTCCCGGACCGTCCCCCTGCGACACCCTCCCTGCCCCACGCCGCCCCCACTCACCTCCAACACCACCGTCCAGCCGCGGCTCAACTTAAGATCTCCAAATAAGTTGGGCCTCGGCTGCACGTAACCTTCCAGCCAGCCGGCACAATGTAAAAAAAAAAAATGCCTGGGCAGGCGGCGCCCCTAGCATTTGCCTACTCTGCCTAATGGCAGAGCCGGCACTGCTTGTATAACATGTTTGAAAACATATCAAGGCACTGGAGCTAAACTTGATGAGATGCCACACTTATTCCATTAACTGCAACATTTGTATCTTATTCAGGGCCTGAATTGTGGGAATTGTGTTCCTGAATGTATCCAATCCACTACCTTTGAGTCCAGCAATAAACTTTGTAGCTCGCAATACAACATATTGTGCAGCTCAGTGTGAAACACCTTGTTGAAGTCTAGATATGTAATATCAATAGCTCCCCTTATGCAGTCATATTGCATGTCAGTCTAAAAATTACTTTAAATGACCTTGTTGGAAACATTTAGGTATACTTTATATTTTTTAAATACTTTTGGGGCTCTTTTTACAATGGAGCATATTTAGAGTTCCAAGATTTGATGGTCCTGTAAGAAACACAATGCAATACATAAATATTGACCAAATAAGCCAATGGTGTTAATGCAATGCTTTTAATCATGTGTAAAACAACAATCAAGTCCACTACCTTTCTCCAACAGGTGCTAGAATTGTAGTGATAATATCAGATCCATGTTTCCATTACAGATGCTCAGCAGTGATAGGTTATTTTCCATTAGTGGAAGGTGAAAGCTTCACCAAACAAACATTTGACTGTTCTGTTATATTAGTGATATTCCACTTTGGAATAGTGCCATAAAATTAAGCAATTGCCAAAGACAAGGCATCATAAAAAAAGATATTTGATAACTAGTGTCAACAGTGCATTAAGTTCATTCCAAATTTACCAAGTAACATGACAAAATTAGTAAAAGTAAAAATGGAATTGTCAAAATAGCATAAAAATGCCAAGTCAGTTTATAGAATGAGTATGATGCTAATTAATTCCCAAAATCCAACAAAACACTCAGACCAATAAGTTTGGTTATTGATCATTTGCAGCAGCAGAGCCCTTATTAAAATGATGTTTTGAATTTTGTAATTAGAAATAATATACTTTCCTCACATGTCAAAATACAAACAAGAATCTTTGCTGTATAAATCTATTCATGATAAGGAAGAGAAACAGTGATAAGGGCAATATAAATAGTATCAATACTCCAACAAACCCTGGGATAACAGTGGGTTAATGGCAACCTGTAGAAAGGTAAGATTTCTTAACTACACATACACATGCATGTACACTATACAACACACAAACACACAATACACCACACAAACCAGATGCACACACAAAGGAGAGCAACATTATTAACCAGTCAGATCATCTATTGCAGTTTTAACAGGAAGACTATATAGAAAATATACGGTACTTTTGTCATTTTTGAGTAACTGTTTAAACTGTTGAGAGAATTCCTTAAATCATCAGCACAGTTAATTTACAGACAGAAGATCTATTACTCAGTACATGAGTGTATATGTGGCACTCATGTTAAATAATCTCCCAAGAGACCAGTATCACATTAATGCAGGGATAGAGCAAGGAAAGGGATTTGCATATTAACATGTGTTCTGTTCTGAACACTATCACCTGTGATCCCAGTTTCATCCTGATTAACTCAGAACACTTTTGGGGGTGATTGAGTTCTTGCAGTCTTATTAAAATTGTTGTTATAGTTTTATATAAACTAGTTTTGGAGTGACTATTTAATTACTAAAACAATCCAATCTTATTTTATGGCCATCCACTAACTATAAGCTTATTATCCACCCCCAGGATGGTCCATGTGTTCACACAAATTCCACCACTGCTTGTTACAGAGCATGTGTAAATACCAGCACTGAGTGTATGAATCATTGATATTCACAGTTTAATAGACCATGTGCCATGTCACAAACAGTCAAACACTATGTGGGATAAAGTGTAAGGGTTCATATGGCAGCAGTAAGATACCAATACAACTACTCGGTACCAGGTACCAATCTGATGCTCCATTATAAAGTGGTTCAGGCTGGCCGACCCTATACTTTTAGCATATCAGTTATGGCTTGGGTCTATTAGTTATTCTTTGATAGAAATACTGTTAAAGCAATATTAGGTAAATCTGTAAAGAGGATTGTTCAATCCCCATCTAAACTGCAGCCTTATATCATTATCATATGAGATTAGATTCTGTGTAGTGTAATATTTTTTCAATTCAGCTTATGGTGTAAATCTAAATCTAATAGTCTATATTCCTATAAATGTTGGACTGAGGCTCGTGGGCTCTCCAGAGAAGCTGATCCATACTAACAAAGGGTACAAGTTATTATGGCCACCAATTCAATCAGAATTTATGTTAGTTCATTGTTACAGATTAGTGTTTTAATTGCCATTCGTTATTTTTTTGCTGGGCCCAGCCTCACTATGGTGAGCAGGTACGGATCTAGATCGCCTGATAGGCCAGTCTGCTCCTGCTTCCTTCATAACACTGTAATCTATCCCTGCTTAGTTCAAAATTTCATACAAAATTCTATATTGTACATATTATCTGTTACAATTTCTTAGATTCATATCATTCTCAATAAATCTAACCAAAAGGAAAATAAGCAGTGATCTCAAGTCAGCTTTTCAAAAAGATGTAAGCTAAGCTTGAACTTCTTTCATTTTAGCAGTAACATCCAATCACCAAACTGACATTCTAAAAATACAGTATGCGATTGACAGGCATTCACTGAAAGAGTTTCTTTTATTCTGATAATTCTTCTTTTTGGAGACACTGTAATCTTATTATTTGAGGTGACAAGAAAGAGAGAATAAACTCTACCAAACATTTAGGGCCTTATTGATTAAATTCTGAACATGCACATAGAGCTCTGAATTTGCATCTATTCACCACTTCCCCCTGTTCACTTATTGTGAAAACATTGCAAAGTGGCAAATTCGTGACAAATTCTGGCAACTATGATAGTTGTGTTCTTGCGGAGCACTTCACATCACTTAGCGTGCATGTGCACAGGTACTTCTACTATTGACGAAGATACGGATTGACAAAGGTGTGAATGCGACTATGTGAACTGCTCTGAATTCACCTGTTTGACTTTGCCTCTTCAGACTGGCAAATTGTTAGGTTGATGGCAGAGCTCCAGTCTTGCGCAAGGTGAGTATTTATTAAAGTGACAATGACAACTGTAATTAAGTGACTTCATAACATAGGGACAAGGTGAAGAAATAGTTACAATGTTCACAGAATACAGTTAATAAACTATGGTGAGATTGACGTCACTGCCCTTCACTTGTCGAATTTGCCTCACTCTACATGACTTCTCATCCTACTATCCAACTGACTATGCAACACTACACATGTGACATCGATTGCCACTGTCCACCTGATTGGCAAATGTATTCTCCACTTAGTCAATACTGAGTAGTGAATGTGCATCTATTTTGGCAATGTGACTCAAATTGTAGCAAGGTGAATTTACCCTTTCGTCAATAAGGCCCTTCAATACTCTGCATAATGAATAGGGGTTTTGATGAAAGCCAATGCAAGTTCCAGAATCCTCACTACAAAAATAATCTTCTCTTTGTTTCCATATTATAACAATAAATATTGTGTCTTAATATTCCCTGCACTTTTAAAATATCACTTACTTAAGTGAAATTAATTATTCCTAATATTAATGTATGTCAAATGTGTTACTTAAAGTGCTGAAACAGATCATAAAGATATATGCATTTTATAATATAATTAGACAGCTTTTCAAAAAATGATAATGAAACTTCTAACTCTTCTAACAGTTCTGTATGTAGTCTACTTAATACGGTTGATATTTAATCCAGAATTAATTTTTTTTTTTTATGTTGCAATATGTTAGATAATTACAATGCCATAATTTTATTTCTGGAAAAGGCAGAATAACAACGGTTAAGCAGATGACCAAAATGCCTAAACTGAATAAATGTTCCTTGTTGTAGCAATCAAAGAATAAAAATGTTGTTTAACATATGAGCAAAAAAACTAAATAAATGTTATCTACAAATTATGGTGGTGTGGCTAATTTTTTACATTTATTATTCTGTATGATGAATCAGTTACAGGAATACACTATTTGTTTGATCTATACTATACAAATCTAAATGGGGCAGTTACAGAATTACTCTGACACATACTAGATTCCTGTCTAATTGTTCTGTCTTTCTGTGAGTGTGACAGATTGGAACTAAAATACCATATGTTGCCTTTATAGATCTAAGGAATGTGGGTAAATATTCAACATTCCAAGAGAACACGCCATTGACTGTTTGGAAATAGGTGAAGAAAATATTTGAGACATTGTACAAATGGGTACATTTATTATGGGCACTATTTATTATTTTTCCTATACATTGAAACTACTGAAATGGCAAGCACTGAACTTTAACCTCTGTTTGCCATATATATCAGTGTTAATGTATTCTCTGTTTGGATTCAGGAGGCTGGAAATGAATGTATAAAGCATGTTTTCAGTTGCATCGGGGCATTTCCAAGCACAGATAATCATTTTGTCCTGAATGTAAATTTGACATTTTTGAAATGGAAATGAGTGGAAGAGCCATTTTAGCACAGAGGAGGGGAAGCTCATAGTATACAGGAGGAGGCAATCATTTCCTGCTTATTAAAAGCACTTCAAATAAGTCAGAACATAAATAGCTGGTGCTGAGGACTCCCCATTTCCCAGCTACAGAGGAGGCAGGTGTGTTTGCGGGAAGATGGTTCAGCACCTGGACAGCTCCACTGAATGACTGGCTGGCGGTGGGGAAGCTGGAGTCACAAGGAGGAGCAGCAGGCAGACAGGAGTGACACAGCGTTGTGTTCACCCTCTATCTCACTACCCGCTGACTAATGCACAGACTTGGCATCATCACACTGGCACAAAGCATTTGTTCCTCGGTTAACTTAATAGATATTTTGCTAATGTGCTCTGCAGCGCCCAGGTACAGATGTTTCCTGTAATCTTTAAGCCAATGGCAGAATCTTTTCACTTTACCTTATCTCATCTAATCAACTATATTTAGCCCCATTAGGACAAAGTTATCCGGCGAAGTGATTCTCAGCGAACTACACGGAGTTTCCACAGGTCAGACACGTTTAGATTTTGCATGAACATATGTTAATTCGAATCCTCCATTGCGAATTGATTAAGTTTGGGCATTGCCCAGAGGATTGGAAGGGATTTTGTGCAAATGTTGGAGGAACTGCAGCTACAGGTAAAACGCTCATTACAAACCGTGTGCGATAGGGACCTGGTGTTTGTTAACTGTTTGGATCGCAAAGGAGAGAGAAGAGGTCACCTTTAAGGACTGTCCCTTTAAAGGCACAGGGTAAATCTTGCAGCTTTTGCATTGTCAACAAAGGGAAACCCCAGATTCACTTACAGTCAGCGTTATTGGTTTGATGGTGTGTGAGGCTTCCAAAGCGTCGAGTTCTATAGCAACATGATTGTGTGCAACATCAGTGCTATCAAAGATTGGGGCTCATTCCTGTCTCAGATTCTACCAAGAGTCAACAAAACTCTACGCCTGGTTCACCAAGGTATAAACACTGTGGAGGCAACAACAAGCTCCATGGTCAGTGTCTTACAGGAGCCTGAACAGACCAGCTACCTCCCCCATACAGAACCCATGACTACCACCAACTTCACAACTGGATTGGATCGCATCTTCCAGTACTCTTATTCGGAATCAGAAGAGGACCAGTTGTACAAAGACTACAAACCCCCACCCAAGGAACCTGTGCCATTGCCCAAGGCAGTGCTTTACCTCTTGATGGCTGCTCTAGTGATGGTAGCAGTGGCATATGCTATTGTTGGACACATTATCAAAGATCTAATCCATGATTTTATAGGTAAGCTGAACATTGTTACTGTCATGCTGAGTAAACAAACCTGTGCTTTGAAGGTAAAGAACTGTAATATTCCCCTTCATTCCTTTCTCCAGTTTCCCACCGCAAAAAAAACAAAAAAAAAAACAGATTCAATTAATAATCCTAATATACTTAGAAACAGAATAATAGTAGTGAGAAAACAGTTGGTCATAGTCTAGTCTGCTTAATGAAATTAGAATCCTTTCTTAGAATCTGTCCCATGCATGTTTGAATTCTGTCGCTACCATCTCTGCTGGAAGGCTATTCCATGTGTTTATCTGTTTGTAAAGTAATGTTTCCTTATGTTGAATTTCAGTTTCCTCCCCAAATTTAGACTGTCCCTTTTACTTTGAATAATTTTCAACTTTTGCAAAAATGCTTCTCTCCCGAACTCTATTAATTCCCTTTATATATAATATGAATATTTCTATCATATAACCCCTGTTTCCCTCTTTTCTTCTAAACAATATATGCTGAGGTTTAGAAGATTTTTCTTTTATCATTTATTATTAAGACCTTGCACCATTTTATTTTATCTCCTCTGAACTAGTTCTGTAGACAAGGTCTATAAAACTGAGTATTTACAGTGTGGCCTCACAAGTGACCTCTGGAGTGGCTCTATTAAATTTTCTGCTTCTATGACTAATTCTGCTTCTTATACAGCCTAGAATGGGGTTAGGATACCTACTTCTTTATTACACTGAGCACTTACTTTTTAATTATTTAAAATGATGACTCCTAGCTTATTTTTCTCTGTTATTTGCCAACATGGATCCTATATCTAAGACCCTATGCATTTGATCTGTACTGAAGATATTCCCTAAATTATCTAGCTTAAGTGTGTGGTGAGTTACATGCTGACCTAATTGAACTTTTCTGTTTGGCTGACTTGTTAAGCTCTCCTGGATTTGGGAATATTGATAGGTTCCCATGAAATCCAGGATGCAGGTTCATAGTCACCAAGTATGTGCAACAGGTTTCTAAACCTTAGAAACATCACTTGAACTAACAGCAGCACACAACTAGGTAGGAACATATCTGTAAATGGAAAATTTGTCAAAGGTAAACTCATACAGATATAATTTCCTCAGTGATCACAAAAGGTGGATCATACTTTTGGCAAAACACAACTTTTCAGGTTTACTATGAAACACTGAAGTAGGAAAGAATAATGAGCTAATAAATGCTGGCATCTGTAGCCATTTGAAATCAGAATATGTTAAATATAGCTAAAGTAGCTTTACTGCTTTTAGCAGTTATTTTGATCAGCAGACCTTCAAGAATTGTGGCCCACTATTTCTGTAAAGTTAACAGGTAATAACATCATCCCTTTTATAACATTAGACCTCCTGAGATAACCAGCCCTTTTTATGAAAGATGTAATATTGCTATATATTCCTTTTTAAAATATAAGTTTGTCTATACATAAAATCATGCTCTTAGATTTTTATCATAACCTCCTTCTGGTTCTGCTTGTGATGTTTACTAAATAATAAACAATTTTGATTCTTGCAAAAGTACCTAATTTACAATCATAAAATCTCTTCTCCTGGATGCTTTCTTGTTTCTTGAATTTTTAAATGTATATTATTTCAGACTCATAAAAATAAGATATTTGCAGTTGTAATTGTAATTGTTTAGCAAATGATCAAGCAATTTGGAAAACACTAGCGTTTTTAACAGAAAAATGTTGACAATTCATGACTTATATTACCAGGGAAAACTAAAATTAATTTACAGTCACTGTCATAATACATTTACTATATTACAGAGCAGTGATCTGCTTCTGTATTAAGCGTTCATATATAGTTATTCTAGGTTCTAAACTCATAGGTAAAGTGGGAGTCTTTAGGGATCATACTATGATTTTATAGTACAGGGAGGATAATGCTCTTTGACTCTTATACATTAATGTCAGTCATATATCATTTTTAACAGTAGATATAGTGAAGACCACAAATTAATGACTTATGTACGTTTTATCAGCAAAGTTATATTGTTTTGAAAAATAAAAGATTTGGAAAACATGACCAAAATATCTTGTCGCTGAAATGTTTCTTTAGCCTAGTTAAGATAGAGTGGTCGTGTTAGTCCACAGATGAAAAAAATGAGTATTGCAATACCTGGTGATACCTTTCTTATTGAGCTAACAGTTGTTTTAAATAAATGAGCTTTCGAGAGGTCCATCCTCTCTTTATCACGTCACAAGCAATGCTTTTGATAAAGAGAGGACAGACCTCTTGAAAGCTCGTCTATTTAAAACGACTGTTAGTTCAATAAGAAAGGTATCACAAAGTATTGCAATACTCATTTATATATACAGTATATAAATATATATATATATATATATTTTTTTTTTTTACTTTTTATGAAAATACCTAGCAGACCTGTGTGGGCCTTTTTAAGACAATACTTCCAAACCAGCATATATTCTAACTGCTATGATATCATACAACATGTAGTTATACAGTATATTTAATATATAAACCAGTATAGGAAACCATGCTTCTGTAGGTATTTCCAGAATTGCCGTTCAATTTAACAAAAACAATTATTTATTTTGGCGGTGGGCAAATCCAAGGTGTTGGGCAGTGGCCTTCCCAGTCACAAAATCCAACTGAACAGCTGTGGGACGAGACTGAACAATGCACTATACAGTGGTAGATTTCCACTTTCAGCCTGACCTGTACAAACTTTGGGGAAGCCCTGTCAGCTTTGAGCCAGCATCTTTCTGGACCATCCATCTTGAACATTTAAGCCCATGTACTGCCAAATCCAGGAAGTTAAAAGGGAAACACTGAATGCATTATATTAGGACTAGAATGGGGCAATGCAAATCATCTGTGTTCAACATAAGCTCGGTACCAAAAATATATAATCACAAAAATGCCATGTCTATTATTATGATTAAAATGATAGTTTTTGCTTTTTTATTTTATTTATTTGCTAACATAAATAAGGCTTAATGTTTATTTCTTCACCCTCGCCTTCTCTTCTCCTGGATTCTAAAAGTAGCAATGTTCATTCAGGAGTTCTAACTCCCTCTCAGTGTTGCCAGTGATAATATATAACATGCACATGAGGTTTATCTGAGAGTTCAGTCTGAATAAATGGCTTCTTCCAGATGATCACAAGAGACCAGGAGAAAAAAGAAGGTGTAAAACAAATTCTCTGAGATTCTGAAACCTTTTGTTTTCATTAATTTCATATTGAGAACAGACACCTATTCAAATGCAGGAAAGCCAAATCTCCAAATATATAATATTTAAAGTGATGAAATGTACATACCTTTAGCGATAAAATAAAACGGGCTGTTTATAACAAATGAAATGGAAGTGTTTCTGTTAACCTAGGAATGAAGCAATGGATCAAACTGGAGTAAAAACAAATTAGCATCAAGGTGTTATTTACTAAACTGTGATCAGTTGCTACCAGTCATTTATTTAAAGGGTCTGATTTTAATGAAATATACCCTGACAGCAAAGGTGCTAGATGATGTTGCTTTAAGAGAATCCATTCTCCCAACAAATAAATCTAGTCCTATATACTGTCCAGTTTTTCAGTCTAAAAAATTAGATTTTTTCTAATAATTTTATATTATATTAAATCACTGGTACACATTTATAAGTGTACAAATAGTGCTTCATAAATCAAGCAGGTATTTTACTATTTTTCAAGATAATTTGACCATGAGAGTCTATGGGTGATTTGTTTAATTGTAATACTAGATAACACTAAATAATAATATGGCAGTTCCCCCATACAATAATTATAAAACACAGTCAGAGTCACCCATGTCCACATGTTTTGCTGGGCTTTTAAATGAAATAAAAATGATCACTTTGAATACTGCAAATAGGATGCATATTTCCATTAACCTAAAAAATCACTTATTTAATGCCAAGGTGATAGCTGAATGTGCCATTTTCAGTACTGTTAGCGACACATGCTGCAGTACCTGGTTTTCCATTTCCAAATGTTTGATTAAAAATGCAAGCTATGTAATAGACCTGTCAAAATTACACATGTTTGTACATACTGGAATTTAAATATATGCCCTTTAAGCATATAAGAGATCACTAATATCACTATTATTACTAATTGTCTGATGTAAGTGTGTGAGCAGACACATCTTTTCTGAATTGTGCTATGAACATTGCATCCACAAATATTGGACCCTAAACCCAGTATAAACCTGTTATTTGTGCATGGGTTACTCATTTCTGCTGTAAATAGAAAACTTGTATAAACAATGTAATAGTTTCAAAATGATGCAGGCACATAATCTGCCCTGATCTCCCAGTCCCCAGTTTGTAGACAACAGTTTCTAAAATGATGTCTCTCTAAATGTTACTGATGCAAGTCATTGGATTAAACTATAGGCATACATTTCATGCAATACATTAAATAAAATATAAAACTAATAGGATCATACAAACAAATGCCACCAGATGGGGTAAGAATGACAATATTTTTATTGTATATTTACTTATGTGTGCGATTTTTACATGTTTATAGTGGACATGTTATGAGTATTATGTTGTGGGGGAACTGAGCATTAAGCTGGTATTGTGCTAACATTCTGCATATTTTCTTAGTGAGATTTTTTTTTTGTGAGTGAGAAGCTTTAATTATAGCTTCATAAATGTTTATATATCCATTTTCTTAACCAAGTGGCAACATTTGGGACAAGGATACTTCACCTCCTGCCCAAATACCATGGTGCCTTCAATTATTATTTCTTTGATGTCACTTCTAACGTGGTTATATCCTCTATCCTTTCGCTCCTGCATGTGGAATTATTTGATGGAGATTGAAAAGTTTAGCTTTGCCTTATTGTGTTCTTTACTGCTGCATACATCTCATATTTGTATGTGTTAATATGAACAGGTGCAATATCAGATGAGGTCTGGGCATTACCAGGAAACAAGGGATCATGGGCCACTAACCAAAATATTTTATTTTTGTCTCTTCCTGACTGTCTTCATTCCCTATGATTTTCTTGTATCCCACTTCTTTTTCATCTCCAAACCCTACCTGCTATACACTATCCTCTGTAATATACCATGGTGGTGCAATTTGAATCTTCAGTAGGGCCCACTGAGGCCTTAGCCCACTGGTAGATTCCACTGTGTTTTGGTGGGACAGTCCAACATTCCAACACTGAAAGGGAGCTGTTTAACTATTCCTCAGATAAACACAATGGAGAATATTATCAAGTGAATAAAACTGTTTACACAACATAGTATGATATGATATTCATGAAGTCATGTTTAGTTTTGTTGCAATAATCTCTTATGAAAGCAATAATAATGTATGCTTTACTTGATTTTGTTATCTTAAATCTGTTCCCTTAACTGCAGATTTAGTTGAGCTGATTTAGTATTTTGTAATAGGATTAAATTTGCAACATAATGAGTTAAGATGATTCAAGATAGAACAGTATATTTACAGTCCTATGGAATACTGCTGTTAGCAAATGTCTAGTTGACTTGTGTCAAATTAGTTATTCTATGCTCATACTGAGCAATGTTCTGCCTATTTATGACTACAGTTCTGTCCACATCCATTTATTCTCCACCATACTATATAGTCATATATAGCTATATGCTAATTTGCAAAAAACACTACTACAAACCAAAAAAATGTGATATCTCATAAATAAGTGATTGCATAGTCTTTACTGTTTTGTGGATCATTGCCTTAAAACCTTCTTGGAGCCAAAGATGTGTGTGGTGTATGTATGTATGTATGTATGTATAATTTTATTTATAAAGCACCACTAGGTTACACAGCGTAAAGGATCCAGGAGATGATGGAGGCAGTGCTCAGCCTTTTGAATTTGCTACTTCTGACATCATCCATGACATCAGCGGCTCCGATTGGTTAATCCAACCAGGAAGTGCTGGGGAGAGAGTCTCAGCAGCACCTGCCAGCATTCAGCTGACAGAAGTAATGAGCAGTGTGCTCATGCTAACACTGCTTGTTACAGTTGGATAGGAGAGTAAGGCCCTTATTCACCAATGTGCGAAGTGAGCTGCGAAGTGTTCGACTCACTTCGCACTTGGTGTTATGCGCATGCTGATGTCCTGCATGCGGACATCAGCATGCGCATTAAAGGGATTTCCCTCCCGGCGAGGAGACTCGAGTGCTCTCGCCGGGAGGGGAATCCCTTTAATGCACATCCTGATGTCCGCCTGCAGGACATCAGCATGCGCATAACACCAAGTGCGAAGTGAGTCGAACACTTCGCGGCTCACTTTGTGCATTGGTGAATAAGGGCCTAAGTGTCACTAGCATAGGAGACAAAGTAGGAATGAAGAAAAAGGTAAGAGGTCAGCCAAGATGCAGCTTGATTACAGACACCAAGTAAATGGAGAATCTAAGTAAGCAGGAAGTGATCAACAGTATCAGATGCAGAGGTTAGGTCCAGGAGGATAAGAATAGAAAAGTATACCTTGTCTTTGGCAATCTGGAGATTGTTTGAAAGTTTGCAAAGAGCAGTCTCCGTAGATAGTCCTGGCTAAAAACGAGATTGTAAAGGGTCCAGGAGATGATGGGCATGAAAGTAGTTAGTAAGGCGGGTGAAGACCAGATGTTCCAGAAGTTTAGAAGCTAAAGGCAAGAGAGAGATAGGGCAGTAGTTAGAGAGACATAAGGGTCCAGTGTAGCTTTTTTGAGGATGGGATTGATGCAGGCCTGTTTAAAGAAGGCAAGAAACCAGAGGAAGAGAGAACACACAAATATACCAGATAGGTAGGAAGGGAGTAAATACATTGTGTTAAAAAAATAATAATGTCTTTTTAAAGTTGATGATGGATGGCACCGAGAGCACTCTGTGATATCTTGTTAATGTCTAAGGAAACATTCTTCCCTCTCATTAAGTTTAGTTGAAAGAATGTCAACCTTCATGCATATGCCACAAAAATAATATACAGTAATGTGGTTCCAGACAACAATAACATTTAAAATGCAGCAGGTAGTTAAACATAGCATTTATCAGCTTCTGCTCCTAACCTCCGAGCAGGTGTGCCAATGGCAAGTCATTAGGAAAATGTGAATATAGGAGATGTGTTAACAATGTCTGTTTAGAATTCACATCTGGTATGTTACACAAATCATGAAATAATATCGCTGTTTTGAATTTACGATAATTAAACTTATTGTTTGCCGCTAGCTTTCTGTGAGGAGAAGAAACTGCCCAAATCAATCAATCAGTTTTTCAATCAAGTGCTTAAAATGAGTGAGTTTTGACCCATCTAAGGCATTGTAGTATCTCCAACAAGCTGTCCTTATTTTTTATATTCCATCATAGTCATATGGAGTAAACAAAATGTTGTGCAAAGATAATATGTACCTGCCTTTATTTATAGCAATGACTAATAAAGTATTTTAATACTACCTGTATATGTTTAGGGGTTGGTTGTTTGCAGTAGAAGGTTTGGCATACAGGAATGGACTATTCCTTTAAGCTTTGCTCAGCTCCATCATCTCCAAATCCTTAGGACACTTGACTTGCTGACAAGGACTGAGTTAAGGCTACAATGGATATTCAGAGGGTTATCTGTCATGGGTCTTCCTTTGGGTATATGGGTAGAGTTGCACCTCTCCCATTGAGGGAACCTTCTACCAGCAGGTGTTTTCTTATGTGTACTTTAAACTGAAAGAGGTAGTAGGATGCTACATAAACTAGTAGTACTTTCCAGGCAGGCTATCAATGTTCCATTACTCAAAGCTAATTTCCTATTTCTTTTGTAGAACACTACCACCACCACTGGTTGAAAACATCACCTATCAAAGCAGCCTACCAATTGCCCTAACTTACTGATTTGTTCTGTTTTACTTGGCTGTATTTGCTTATGTCTCTTATTATTCCCTTCTACTTCTGCACTCTAAAACTGCTTTTCTGAATATGCAAAGGAAAAAAGACATTTTGGACAGAGGTAGTTAAAGATTGGAAAGTTTGTGGAATTACCATATACAACTGTTTTGTGAATTGCAAAGGGTTATTCATTCAAGATAAAAATAAAAGAAACATTTATGAAAGGCCCAGCCTTTATGAGCAAAGATGAGTCAAGATTCTCTCATCTTGACCGACATAAAACTGAATGAAAGAATAGTTTCTTTAATAATAACTTTCCTTAACACAAGATTGCAGACAAATTTAGATATTTCTTCATTCCATAATATGAACACAGAATTCAGAGAATCTAGAGTAATTTATGTGAATAAAGGGCAGTGTTAAAAAACATTACTGAATGCCTGTAACCTTGGATTTTTTAGATTAAACCACATTACGTCCTTGTGAACTGTATTGAACAGAAATATTTTACCTTCGATTTACCAAAAAAACCCTGTTTGTTGCTGCATCTATAAATGCAAGTTAAGATTCTGTTACACAAAGTAAAACACAACATCAAGAATTCTGCTAAAGTTCATCTGAGGATGGACTGATAAAAAGTAGAAAGGTGTGCTGTGCTGTGGTGTGGCAAGTTTATTTTTTTAATTCTTATTTTTTAATTGTGCTTTCTCACCTCCAAATGCATAAGGACCATCCCAACTGTCTCCAATGCAAAATTCTGTAATGGCATCTGCAGTGGAAGGTTGGTGTTGTTGTCAGCAGCATGGGTAAGTTGTGCAGCTATAAATACAGAGTTCTTTGTACTTTGGCTATTTAGCAAGAGTCAGAGTCTGTTAAAGAAAAAACCGATGGTTCCAGTACTCCATTTAAATTAGTCAAAAAAGTTTATTCTTACCACATGGGTGACATAAAAACAATTAAAAACAACTGCCTACGCGTTTCGCGCATTGGCGCTTAGCCATGACTAAGTACTGGAACCATCGGTTTTTTCTTTGATACAAGTCAAGACGTCCTTCCCTTCCGAAGCACCCGATTGACTACTAACACAGGGATCGAGCAGTTGGTAAATATATCCTAGATATATATATGTTTGTCAGAGTCTGTTAAAGTAGAGAATTCATCAAGGCATAATGTGTTGAATTCACCAGTTTGAATTCGCCAGATCAAAGTGGCAAAGTGAGGGGGTGATGGAAGGTCTCCAAAATCGCATAACACAGCTGTTCATTCAAAAGTGACAATAAAGATTGTGACCAAATGACAACATAAACTATGGATATGGTGATATAGAAAGAGTTGTAATAGTCATGTGATATAGAAAGGGATGTAATATTCACATGATACAGTTAGTGAGGCATTATGAAGATGACATTACTGCACTTCACTTGTGGAATTCACATCTCTCTGCAACCTACTACTGTTAACTACTGCTAACTACAGAAGAAAATGCCTTCAATGCTTTTCACAACTATTGGAGAGTAGTGATCCAAAGCTATGCAAACTCACTTTAACAGTCAAATTTTCACATTAATGAATAAGCCCCTTATAACTGTTTTGCCTTTGTACTGGTTTCAATTAACTACAAGTCAACAAGTTCAATTCCTGATTGATTTATTTACATTTTTATTACTCTCTCCAGCTTTTTGGAACTGGATTTTTACAAGCTTCCTAAAATCCAGAAGGAAAATGATGTGTTTGTATACATGTAATAATTTGTTAGCTTTGACAAGCACATTTTAATATCATAACAAGATGTGAATAACTACTATACTGTTTTCTAACAAATAACAGTAATACATAATATATGTTGCCTTTTCTACTAGAGAATTTCTTTTTGTACACTGACCTTGCTAAAATCCATCATCCTCTAAATTTACTAACCTACAAGTCATCTAGCAGGAGTCCTGAGGCTGCTTGCCAATTGTTTGTACAGTCAGGGCAATGCAAAGCCCAGTGTTGCCCAATCTGTTGCATTCAAGGACTCTGTTCATTGCCAGGTCAAGGGGAAAAAAGCAATCAATCTCAATTCTGATTGAATGCATACCTGCACATCCTGCTGGGGGAGGACGGGGTCTAGCTGATGGGCTTATGGGTCCCTTGTTACATGAAAAGCTTCATATTGCTTTGAAAAGCCCTAAAGAAATACAAACTAATTTTCTGTATTTAATAGGATGAGCCATAAGCAATGATATCTAAGCTGTGCAAAGCGTTTTATTTGCACTGTGAGGTGCCCTACAAGACCTGAAATGGGACCATTCAAAATTCTAGTTTTAAGTCACCGTCCAAGGGTGTTCAGCATTCATGCATTATACTGGAATATACTGCATTTATTTTTTTCATAAAATATTCATTTTTCTGTATTTATATTTTTCCTTCCAATTCACTTTTGTTATTTCAGTGTTTGCTCCCATTCCTCCCCTTACATTTTCCATGATTGTTTTACAGAATAGTTGCAGGCTTCTGTTATCTCAGACAGAAGTATTATTAAATGATATGTGAACATATTAAACATTGCATAAAGCAATTGCAGTTTATTTGTTTTTGTTTTACCTTTTCATCTAACAGTCTCAAGCACATTGCTACTGCTTCATTCCTCCATACAAACATAAAAAGTAGGTCTTTTTACTCCTGTCATTTTCCATAACACTGTCATCACTAATAAATCTTTATTTTATTGTCAGTATCTCTTTAAACAGAGCGAACTATGGAATAATTACATATGTAAAAGATCCCTCATTTATGTCAGTGTATAGAGACAGATGCCAAGGTTCACCCATTGTTCAAGCTAGTGGAAAATCCCCCAGGACCCCTCCACTACTTTTCTAGCAACTAGCTCTACTGTAGTTCATGACTACATGCTATGATATAACACTGCTAAAGTAAATTACTGCTAGATGTTAGAGGTAGAAGTGATGTATTAAAACTGCCAGTGTGGTTATGTAGCTGGAGTTTGGGACCAGGGTTTAGGAGTGGCTGAAGAGTTTGGGTGGGAAGGCCACTCCTGTACTCCCAGGTTTTTTCCCTTAATTGATTCACCTGATTAAAGCAGGTAAAATCTGTGCTAGCGAGAGAGAAGGAGAGTGTGTATTTGAAAGAGACTGGAAAAGCCACACAAGCGGTTGCAGCTAGGGTGTGGATCCATCTGATCAATCCAACTGGTAAAGACTTAAAAATACTTTTGTTTCTGCTGATATTGACCAGGGAGACTGGAAACCATTATTGGGATTTGTTATGATTTATTTTTGGGCTGAAGAAAAGCAATTTTGTTTCTGTTTTGTGATCTGAGTAAACTTTTTTTTGTGGAAATGAATTATTTTGTGTTCTGGATAATAAACTGGATTATACGTTCATTTTTATCGTTAGCTAAGTGTGCCTATCGTGTTGTTTTTTTCACATGGCACAAGATCCCGGTTTACAATACACACATATCATGTGTTCTAGGCAAGCTGTCTCAATGTCTGGACAACAAAGTTGAGAAAATACTAGCCAATGCATATGCTAAAATTTCAGACATACTGTTTTGTCTCAGAGGTCATAAGGTACCTCTTTATTTTTATGAAGCGCATTAGTATGTAGCAAAAACGCTTTACACATCCCCATTACCCTCATATATGTCTAGTGTACCAGGGAATGGAATGAAAATGAGCACTTAATCCATCAATCTCAAGTTGGATAAAGCATTGTTACAGGTTTCCCTCTTTCTAGACAACTGTATTGTTGATTCTCTAACAGACAGATTGATTCAAGCCTCTTACTTTGGATTTAGAAACTGATGCTGCTTCATTGTAAAATCTAGGAGGTTGCAGCTAAGAAGTGAATGATATAAATCTACTAGCCATATCTTTTGAATGCTTAGGCCTTACTGCATAAATTTGCTACTTAACACTGAATAACAATGTAATTGTTTTCCAGTGGAATTCAATCTGTCTAAAGTCTCATTTATGCTTTGTGATTAACTGAGAAAGTACCATCCGGAAGTTCATACCTGATTGAAATGAATTAGACTCGCATCTACTATTCCCATTTGTGATCCAGTTATTTTCACATAAATTAGGGCCACATTCTCATAAGTCTGAATAGTCGCGTAGAGCTCTGAATTCATGTCTATACTCCACTTCCCTATGGTTGGCTATTAGCTAAACTCTGCGAAGTGGCGAATACGTGACCAATTCAGATGTCTATGATTTGCATGCATGTGCACAGGTACTTCTATTATTGGCTAAGTGGAAGAGTGGTGGAAAGATGCGAGTGCGACTAGGTGAACTGCTCCAAAATTCACCTGTTTGATTTTGCCACTTCAGACTGATAAATTGGGGGGCTGACAGCAGGGCTAGAATGCTGCGTAAGGTGAATGCTTCTTCAAAAGTAACAATGGTGACTGCGACTAAGTGACAACATAACCTAGGGACAAGGTGACAGAGAAATAGAATATTCACAGAATACAGTTAATAGAATATAGTAAGGATGATATCACTGCCCTTCACTTGTCGAATTCACCTCACTCCACATGACTTCTTATCCTACTTCTATCTGTCTGACTGCATCACACTATGCATGCAACAGCAATCACAGTAAGTCTATTCTCCACTTATTCAATACTGAACTGTGAATTTGCGACTATTTTAGTGACTCGAATTATAGCGAAGTGAATTAGACAGAGAATGTGGCCCTTAGCTGTAAGTGCCATCTGATTAACCAGATCCAAGATTGTTGCACCCAACATGGATTGTAATTACAGATGCGTGCACATTTTCAGATACTGCTGATATACTGGGAAGTGATTGGCTGTGTGTTGTACAGTATATATAATTAATGGGAAAAAAATGCATATTTGGGGAATTCCTAACAAAGCCCCACACGCTTTGTTTTGAATGATTCTCTGTGGTTTTGCAGGCAAAGTCATTTGCAAATACTGTGCCCACTGATTAGTTGTATTGTATAAGTTATACTATTATTGAAGTATACTCTGTTCTACAACTCGTCTTCATCTTGTTCCATATAATTAATGGATGGAGAACACCAGCACTGTCATTTTTTCATCTCAGAGTGAGCAAAATGACCCAGAGTAGTTTTAATAAAACCCATAACTCCATTTGTATTGGTACAAGCTTTCAGAACTTTACAGAACCAACAATTTTGGAGATTGTCTGTATGCTGCAAGAAAATACCATACACTTATTTTCTTGCACTTAAGATTTCATGTTAGATGTGGGATCTAATGTAAGGCAATTGTCCAAACAGCAGAAAGTTACAAACAGATGAAAAGAGAGAGCAATACAGAAGACAGCTGCCTGCATCTTGCTAGCTAAAAGGACAAAGTCGTTTAAAATAGCTTAATTCAAGCATTTGAAAGTATATATTTTTGAGTAGCACGAACAATTATTTTCTATAAGGGTACCTTATATTTTAACCATATATTTCCTCCAGTTTAAATATGTTAAACTCCCTGTTTTAAACTCCCTGACCATTAGGAAATGCTGAGGTAAGCAGTTACTGCTATACAGCACTTCCAAGAATGTCGCACACAGGTCTACAGGACAGGCTGCTAACCCATTATACTACTCAACTCTCACCTACACCCATGCTTAAGGTTCAGCAACAATCTAAGTTGCAAAATGAAACAGGCATCCTCAATGTAGTGGGCAGGGTCATCAGATATGAATGCTCCAGTCTTTTGTCAATTTTTAGAAAAACAGTCCCTACAAACCCGGTCAGCCTTATCAGGCCAACAAAGGAATACCCTGTTCCCCTTCTATATACCTGCGGATCCCGGGGTACTAATCATTCTAGGCCCTTTCTCCCAAAAGGACTATACAGGAAAAATACGTATCTTCTGGGATCATAGAACCAGAGGTTACTGTAGTGACACCTGGTAGCTAGACTGCAAACAACACCACAAAAATAAAAGGGGCAAGAGAGATGGCCTTAAAGCTAAACTGAGACTTAATCCCTTTAGACCTCCACTCTCCAGTATTTTTCTCGCCAATGTAAGATCTCTCCCCAATAAGGTAGACGAGCTGAGGATCTGGATTACTGCCCATAAAAGGATAAATGATTGTAACCTCATCCTCTTCACTGAGACCTGGCTCAACGAATCCATTCCTGACTGCGTCGTCGAACTTCATGGTTATATTCTCCTTAGAGTGGACAGAACACCTGACAGCACAGGTAAAAAACGTGGTGGCGGTGTCTGTTCTTTCATGAACAAAAATTGGTGTAATGATGCATCCTCCCTCACGACCTTCTGTTCAGCTGACCTGGAGTTCATTATCATCAGGTGTAGACCCTTCTACCTACCGCAGGAGTTCTCATGTGTTATCATTTGCGTTGTGTATGTACCACCTGTCGCCAACACTAGCTCTGCGATGAAGAATCTCCAAGCTGCTATCCACTCGTTACAGGTAAAACACCCTGACGGAGCCTTCATTATTGCTGGCGACTTTAATAGCGCCAATCTGAGGACTGTATTCCCGAGGATGCACCAGCACATTACCTGTCCAACTAGGGGAGACAAGACTCTTGACCTTATCTATACCAATATTAAGGATGCATATAAGGCGATCCCTCTTTCTCATCTGGGTCAATCTGACCATCTCTCACTACTCCTTCTTCCCAAGTACTCCCCAATTATAAAAAGAGTTAAGCCAACAATCAAACAAGTGAAGATCTGGAGTAAAGATGCGGATGCTACCTTACAACAGAAGTTTCAGCATACAGACTGGAAGGATTTTTCTTGCAGTGCAACCTCTGGCTCCCTCATCGATATCAACAAATACACCGATTCGGTTCTAAAATATATCTCCGAGAGAGTAGAAGAAGTAACCTCCCAGAAATCCATCCGTATTTTCGCAAATCAAAAGCCCTGGATGAATAATCATGTCAGGCTTTTACTCAAGGATAGGGATAGAGCTTTCAGGGCTGGCGACAGAACTGCTTACAGGGCTGCAAAAAACTCTCTTAGGAAGGGTATTGCTGAGGCAAAACATTCCTACAAAATGAAATTAGAGGACCACTGCAGCTCCTCTGACTCTAGACGGATGTGGAAAGGCATCAGGGATATCACCAACTACAACTCATCTACCTCATCTCCCTCCTCTGACATTCAAGCCGATGAGCTTAATATCTTTTATGCTCGCTATGATCAGCTCAACAATTTGCCATTCCTCAAAGACAGTCCCTAAGAGAAAGATCGCACTTTAGTGCTAACTAGCTCTGAGGTGTATGAATGCCTAAACAAGGTGGACGCTAGGAAGGCTGCCGGTCTGGATGGGGTGCCCGGTAGAGTTCTCAAATAATGTTCTGTTCAATTGGTGGATGTGTTCACAGAAATCTTCAATCTGTCCCTTGCTCTAGGTATTGTTCCCATCATATTTAAATCGGCCATCATCATCCCTGTCCCCAAATCCCACTCCGCAAAGGAACCAAATGGCTTTAGGCCAATTGCTCTGACCTCTCTAGTCGCTAAGTGTCTAGAGAGACTAGTGCTAACTCATCTGAAGTCAATCCTTCCTGCCTCTACTGATCCCTTTCAATTTGCATACCGTAAAAATAGATCTACAGAAGATGACATAACTACATCCTTGCACTCAGTCCTCACGCACCTTGAAGAGAAGGACTCTCATGTCAGGATGCTGTTTATCGATTTCAGCTCCGCGTTCAACACCCTTATGCCACCTAAGATTATCTTAAAATTAGAACAACTTGGTATTGATTCCTTTATGCGGGACTGGACATTTTATTTCCTAATTGACAGAAGGCAATTTGGCAGGTTAAACAACTCCATCTCCTCCGTGATCAGCCTTAGCACTGGTGTCCCCCAGGGCTGTGTTCTCATTCCTTTCCTCTATTCCCTTATCAACCATGATTGTCTTGCCATACACAACTCAAACCGCATCATCAAATTTACCAATGATACCACTGTCATCGGCCTCATCAAAAATAATGATGTATCATATTACATGGATGAGGTTCATAATCTTGTGACCTGGTGTGGTGTTAATTCGCTATCTCTGAACACTAAGAAAACAAAGGAACTTATCATCGACTTTAGGAAGAGAGATCACGCACTCAATCACCCCCCAGTCCTGATTAATAATATCGCAGTGGACAGGGTTGATAACTTCAAATTCCTAGGTTTACACATATCTAGTAACTTAATGTGGTCTCTTAACTCCTCAAAGTCCCTTAGTAAAGCCCATCAAAGGCTTTATCTCCTTAGGTGTCTCAGAAGAGAGCGTGTATGCGCATGGATTTTATTAGACTTCTATAGATGCTCTATCGAGAGCATACTATCCTACTGTATTATTGCCTGGTATGGTAACAGCAATGCCACAGACAGGAAATCACTTCAAAGAGTAATCAAATTAGCGCAAAGAACTATTGGTTTCCAATTGCCATCTATTGAGGATATCTACAGGAGCCGCTGCCTGTCTAGAGCACTTAACATCTTTGCTGATGTGCATCACCCTAACCATGGACTCTACTCCCTCCTTCCATCTGGTAGACGATATACAGTAGATGTCTTAAATCTCGAACTGACAGACTAAGGAAAAGCTACTTCCCTGACTCCATCATCAGACTTAACCTCTCCCTTACAGCACAATAGCCTCATTTACC
>WMED01000948.1:0-30328 GCA_019650415.1 Pipa parva
TGCTACTTATTACCCTAACTGGTGGGCTCTACTATACCCACTAGCACAGGCCTGTCCTGCAACTACAGCTACTAACTACTAAGCATACACTGGTATATTTCTGAAATGAACACAAGTCCTACAGAACCTATCCTGTGATCTTTCCCTCTTAGAGGAACCCTTTATCCTTCTTTTTCCTCAAGAACACATGGACATTCTGCTGCTATAATGCACACCTAACGTTTCATTTCTCCCAAAAGCCCCTTTATTCTCTCGCAATGTCTCCCTAGCTCAGCGAGCAAACCAACACTCTCTCTAGTGCATGCCTCTATTTATAAGCTAGGTCACATGGGCCAACATCTAAGCATGATTCTCATGAGCATCTCTAGTCATAGGAAAACTTACATAAGGCACCCACTAGGTGGTAGCACAGTACTTTAAAATAGCTTACACAAGTGAAACATTTTTACTGTTATGCCATATTTTAAAAAAAGATCCTTAGTTTACCAACAACAAGAGTAAAGTAAAGATTTCTTTAAAAAAAAACAACAACTTGATGGACCTTTTTCTATTTGCAAGTTTACGAACTATGTAACCATGGAAAAAGCTTAGTTCTTTTTATGACATGTCCAGTAAACCCCAATCATGGTGTTATTCCATAAGTTGAAAACACAATTAGTTTTTCAGAAATAATCTTAAAATGAAAGGTCTCTGCACGAGTGAAAAAAAATCCTACGCGATGCAGCAACTCCGCATGAACACCTACGCAAAATGTTACTTTATGATTAAAAATAGAAAAAAGTTTTTTTTTCTCTCACTTTGAGAATGTAATATATTCCCACTGTGCATAATTATGATCACAAAAACCAAACCACATTAAAGAGTTTTTGAAATGCTTTAGGGATAACAAGCCAAGTGTTGCAATTTGTGTCAAAATATTGCCTAAAAAAATGAAAGAGGAATCGGCAAACTAAAAGTGCTTTGGATTATTAAATATTACTTGACGGCTTATGTTACTTCACAAGTAGTATATGGAGGATGGCTAACTTGCACATTGTTAATCAACATTGATTATTCTATTTGAGGAGAACTTTTATTCTTCATTAAAGGGGATAGAAAGTATTTAATTGTTTTCTGATATGTCATTATTCCTCCCAAAACAAGTGACCGACCCCTCTACAAGGTCCCATAGACCCCTCACTTGTAAAATACCCTGGTGGAAACTGGGGGTGTGAGGTCCATAGGAGACCTGTATAAGCAAAGGAATAATTAATTTGACCTAAACATGTTACAGTGATTGCAATTGCAAGATGGCACATAAGCAGTGGGGCCAGTCGCTCTATGGCACTGCTACACCACTGGGAGGAGTAAAGATTTCCTTGCTGGTTACTTGGATTTTAAATTTATGACTGTTTTTCTGATTTTTGCTTATTTGGTCTGTTAATAAATTCTGCTCTGGATGAAGGTTTATTCAGGGCCAGACTTTAGCACCATGCCAATAATTCAAATATTCATTGCAGGAAAATAAAGATAAAAAAATTAAATATTAGACAAAATGTTTGCTTTGGGATAAATAATAAAATATACGTTTAGTTCCCTTTTCGCTTTTGTTTTGTTTTCACAGTGTTTAAATGTTGATTCTATAACTTCCAAATAACTTCAAACAATGTGCAGTGGCCACCAAAGGATTTCAGATATGAAAAATGTTTTTTTCTGTAATATTAAAAAACGCAAAACAAAAGCCTTTGTCAGAAAATCAGAACCTAAACAAAACCAAAACACAGTGACTAAATCAGAGACAAAACCTAAAGGAAAACAGGGGGTCTGCACACATCTTTAACCTCTATATAAGCTTTTATCTCTTCATATTACAAAATCACAGTCACAAGGATTTTTTTTTTTGCTTCCATGTGCTTAATTGTCTTATACTTACTTCTCCAAGAACTTCAATAACTTCTCCCACTTTAAGTTCAAGTTCATCTTCATTTTGGGGCATGTAACTAAAAGCTACCTGACATCTTCTCCGCCTCGTCCTTTCACCTGTAGAGTAAAGAATAATAGATCAGAAATGATTACACAGAAGTTTCTTTTCGAGTCTCAGCCCTCTGATACAATTTAACATGGTTAGTTTCAATGGTTTTTATCCACTTCAGATGACTATAGTGATACAGTCAAAGAAAATATGTATCAGCTCAGTAATAAGTAGAGATTATTATGACAATAAATGATGTGTAAACATGTAGTTCTTAACAGAAATAGCCACTTAAGTATCAAGCATATTCCAAACAGGATGTGATGATTCTAAAGAGTCATCCTTTTGAATAAGTTCTGAGACTGCACAAATGGTCAGAGAAACGGTAATTTTTGCCTTCTTGCTGCTAGCCTGGCTAAGACAAGTGGCACTGAGTAATAAGTAATGAAAGGCTCTGAGCAGTAACTGTAGCATCAAAGCTGAAAAAAGAAACAGGCTCCAGGTAGCTGTACTGAAATATCTTTTATTGGATAAGTATCCTGACACATACAAATCATGTTTCAGCCCTTAGACATTTAATAAAGTTTGAAAAGAGCTGAGGCCTGCAACATGCTGTGAATGTTGCTAGTTACCCAGGCTGGTTCAGCTGCGGACTTATGAATGGGTCCCACATGTATGTATGTATAATTTTATTTATAAAGTGCCACATGCCACAAATATACACAGCGCTGTACAGTTCAGTAATAAAAATATAATACAGATGTAGAAAAACTGCATTAAATAATACAGTAAGACAGTGATGCCCAACCTTTTTCAGCCTGGGGGGGCCATATAAATTTGTGACATGTAACTTTAAAATTTGTCACAACTGTGACAACTTTATATAGTAAAGTCGCGACTTGCAACAATATTCTCATTATCTGTTCTCAAATAAAGTCTCCCCTGTACCTGTGTTCCGGCTTGTCTTTGGTGCAGCTGAGTATAATGCAGCTATCTGCCTGCCACCGGAGCTCCTGGGATATGCAACTTTATAGGTTGCGGTCCTGCTTCTCCCTCATCTTTGTGCCCACCTCCTTTAAGTCTCCTGCCGCCGGAGCTCCTGGGATATGCAACTTTATTTAGGTAAAGTCGCATATCCCAGGAGCCCCGGCGGCAGGAGACTTCCAGGAGGTGGGCAGATAGCCACATTATACCTCAGCTCCGCACCACATATCCCAGGAGCTCCGGTGGCAGGAGACTTCCGGGTGCGGGCAGATAGCCGCATTATACTCAGTTCCACACCGATGAGGATCGGATACCTATGCTTCGCGGGCCGGATATGGCCCAAGAGACATAGGTTGTGCACCACTGCAGTAAGAGATCACAAAGATTGAAAGGTTGACACAAGAGGTTGGAGGTCCCTGCCCCGTTGAGCTTACAGTCTAAATGGGAGGAAGACTTACATACATAGATAGACGGGTAATAAGAGCTGTAACAATGTGCTGAAACACTGGTCAATAAACACAAATACTAAGCATACATAACTAAGAAAAGGATAAAATAAAATATATATACATAAAAATCTTTGATAAATATCAGTACTAGTGCTCCAAAAGGTCAGACTTCAGTTTGGTTTTAAAAGTGCAGAGGGAATGTTCCTGGCGAAGATAAAGGGGTATAGAATTCTGTGAGGGGCAGAGAAAGAAAAGGGTTTAAGACGAGAAAGTATTGGTGTGTGGTGTACAAAGCTGATTGCTTTGGGAGGAGCATTGTTGACGACAAGGAATTTACGGGCATAGGAGAGAGGAAATATAGAGAGGGGCAACAGAGTGAAGTGCTTTAAATGTCAAAAGGAGAACATACTAACTGGACCAGGGTTCTGTACTAGAATAAAGGTACATGCAAATTATCTCATACTAAAAAAAATAAGTCTGTTAAAACATGATTCTTTATTCACACTTCAGTCAATTCAGATGTTAATGTAACAGTGTAAGCTCCATTCAGGGTATCAGACACAAGGACATAACTGCAAGGGTCACTGCCTGGAGCCCCTATCCTCAAAGGCCCACCCTTGACTGCCAAAAGGCTGCCCCTGCAAGCTGTCTCTGAAGTTTCTAAAGCTGGCTGGTAAGCTGGGATCCCTCTACTTCAGGGGTCAGCAACCTATGGCTCTTTTGATGACCATATCTGGCTCTTTCACTGTAAAGAGTGGTGCAAGCTCCGCTCATTACAGTGTGCCGACAAGCACTGTAGAGAGAGAGCTCTCTCAGCACTTCCAGATTGCTAGCCAGTCGGAGCCGCTGACATCACCGGGTTGCTAGCCAATCAGGAGCCGCAGACGTCACCGCAAGTCTGGATTGCTAGTCAATCTGGAGCCACATGTGACGTCAGCAGCTCTGGATTCAAAAGGGATGAGGGAGCTGCACGTATATGGCTGCTCCCTCAGCCCAAAAGGTTGTTGACCCCTGCTCTACTTGTCTCAGGTCTATTTTCTATTACATACACAAGGAACTTTAACAATCTTCAGTCCTTGTTGACTACTTACTCATTTTTGTTTTTTCAAGACTTTTTGAAAACTTACTTTTTTCCTCTGGTTCTTCATAGCACTTATGCAATAAAAAATATAGTTCATAAAGAAGATGTGGAAATAAAATATGGACCACAGGTCTCCTTTACATGAACAGATCTTACATTCACTGCCATATAGGTGAATAGTTTGTAACGGTTGTGGAAACATGGCTTACAGTACTTTAACCTTTGGAGAAATGAACAACAATTGTGTATCTGTGAAGAAAGCACAGAAATTGCACTACATAGTGCTTTACCAAAGTAACTACGTGTTGTAGCAGTGAGATCCAACGTTCCAACACCTTGTGTCAAACGGTGTGAGAAATCAATAATAAATTTTGTGCTCACACTCAGGTGATACCATATGCTCACCAGATAAAATAGGTTAATGGGCGTATCAGTCACTAAGGACTTCCAATTTCTGCGCTTTCTTCACAGATACACAATTGTTGTTGATTCCTTGGAGTTTGGGACAAAGAGCGGTTCCCTTTTGAAGAGGAAGCAGCAGTCTATCATCATTCCATAAACAAGTTGTTTGGACTTTTCATTTTGGACTTTATTATTTAACAATTTATATATATTTTTTATATTTTGATTTGTTTTTCATTGGTCACACATAATTTCACGTATTCCGTTACACAAAAATTTAGAACACATTTTTTTTACATTTATTTTAGCGCATCCAATTTGTTTTTTGATCTTTGGAGAAATGAAGTATTTTTTGAAACCAGAGAGACAGAGGTTTCTACATTCTGGTTAGAGTTAACTTGTGTAATGTGTTAGTGGCTAAAATTAACTATATAACTTCTCAGTTCCTTCCCAAGCATAGTTTCCTCAGTAAAGACCAGCAGATTACTATGGATTTACATAAGACTCTTTATACTTTGCTGAGTTCCTCTCAGAGGGGTTGGTTACAATGTAGTTTACCAGTACAGATTTAGAGGGTAATTCACGATCCTCCGAAGTGAGGTGCGGAGTGTTTGCCTCACTTCGGAATGACTGATATGCTCTTGCTGATGTCCTGCACGTGGGCATCAGCGAATGCATTAAAGGGATTCCAGTCTCAGCGAGAGCATAAGAGTTGCCTCGCTGAGACTGGAATCCCTTTAATGCGATCGCTGATGCCCGCGTGCAGGACATCAGCGAGCGCATCTCCGTCATTCCGAAGTGAGGCGAACACTCCGCACCTCACTTCGGAGGATCGTAAATTACCCCCTTAATCTCATTCAGTATGTATAGTAATGCAGATTTACTTTGATGAATTAACTCTTTTTCGTGTCTTTGGTTCCTAAACATTCCTAATTTATAATTTAGAAAATGATAGTTGATAATTTACTTGTGTAGCAGAGGATTATACAAAAGCAGTTATCTATTAGTCAAGCATCATCTTAAACCTTGTGAAAGCTAAATGTCTATATAGGGTACTGTCCTTGGGTGCTTCACATGGTATGTGTTTATCCTCCTCTAGCTATAACTATCAATAATGACAGAACTGCTATCATTGTAAACTCTATCAGCAAAATCAGTACCAGAGAAGAAGCTGGTAACTACAGACTAGTGTTACTGACCTCAGTTGTAAGGAATTAAAATGTATAATCTGCTTAATAACTCAAAGAAGCAGTTTAGAATCCTAAAAAACTGCATGAAATACCGTATTCTTCTGACCATTGAACACACTGGACCATAAGAGGCTCCCAAAATGTCACATGCAAATCTGAAGAAAAAAAATGGTACAGTCTAAATTCATCATGGAACATTCAGGACACACTGATAGCAGTACACAAATGCCTCATGGGAAGCCATGATGAATTTGTCTGTGGTAACCTGGAATAATCAAGTATAAACTTTCTATATAGTGAGGGTGCCGAGCCAACAACACTAAACTGTGAAAATAAAACTGCTAGGGAAGCTCTGTTGCTCTACTGAAAATAATAATAATAATAGTAAAACCTAGTTCCTAGAATGCTTGCCTTGAGTGCCATCGACACAGCATGTAACTAAGGGGGAAAGTCTACTACTAGGGTTTTTGTCAGCCATCAGTAAATAAAATAGGTGTCTGTCCTAGACTTGTTAACCACAAACAAAATGATCTCTGTAGAAGTCTGTGGGACTGTGCACTGAAAATAACTTACAGCTGTAATTTTATATTTTTACAAATAATGGTACAGCTAATGAAAATGCCAGTAAAAAAAAATAATGGGCTTCAGTAAATATTAAAAAAAAGAAAGTCCCTTTTTCATGGGTTGGCCATCTTGTTTACTACTGGTTCATAAGATGCAGAACTTTTATTAGTTAACTTTATTTAACCAGAAAATATGGTACGTTTTAACCGCTGTGTGCAATTCAATACCCATATTTCTATTCAAAGCAATGTAAACACATGCTATTCATGTCATTTAGCATAAATCCATGGCTTCCATTTCATGTGACCTTGATAAGAATGTTCAGTGCATGTAGAGCAGATTTTCTATATTTAAATGTTCCAGGTGACATTAACCTATTCTACATTCTGAGTACAGTATAATACAATAGGTGTGCTCTGTAAACCATGATATCATCACTGCAACTGATTCCACTGACATTGTGTAAACTACATTTAGGGTACTAGACACAGGGGCATTTTATGCTTGTTTTGCAATTTTGACTGTGTTTTTATGAAAACTCTGTACAGTTTTGGTTACATCAGGTTACAAATATACCATGTTACTGATGCCTGCCTACTTCCCCTTTCTTTTTTTGTGTAGATGACAATGATAAGGCCTAGCAGATGGTTGCACGTGACCTGGAGTAACCAAGTATGCACTTGAGAATTTATTAAATATATATACAAAAAAAAATCATTAAACAAGTATTTTTATTATGCCTTTTTGAGAGCTGGATTATGCACAAAGTAACCTAGGTTCCTGTTAGGGGGGCAGCCAAAGTGATTTGCCATATAATCGTATTTTTAGTTAGGCAGTTGGTTTAAGGTTGGGCGCTAATCACTTATCTGCCTAGGGCCCCAGTGTGTCTTAATCCATCTCTGAAAATGAGCACTTGAGGGAAATGATTTATATCCCCCTCCCAGACGTTGTGCTAATGTTTTTGGATAGCTAAATAAACCACACAATTGGTTTTACACAGCAAGTTTTGTGTTTCCAAGAATATTCCTTTAAGTGGTAGGAAAAAAAATGAACATGAGAACCAGTGGTCTTCCATTAGTCACTAAAATCAGCTCCCAGTTTATTTTGGGAATTATGGGAATTCATTTTACTTTAGCAATACCTATAAGCCTCCTAAGCTCTGTATCAGAGTACTACGTCTGAGGCAAAGAAAAGTATGAATGAATATTAATTTACTACCGCTAGTGGTAATTCTGGGAGAAAGTAGTAGTCGTGGATGCAGTAAAGCAAACAGAGCAGCCTACATGGTTAACAAGTACTAATCTTACCTCATCATTACCTTTCCCTTTATACAAAAGTCATAAATACAGTAATGCTTCTTGTGGAAACAGAAAATTTGAATTATGTATTATTTTTAATCTTATCATGAAGAGACAACTCCCTTATATACTGTATTAGTGTATAACATACAGTACAAGGGTTGCTCCAACCAGGAAACCATTAAATGGGGATTGGCACAGGTAAGATAAGGCCCTTTACTTTGTGTCTATACATTTTTATTATGCGCTTGATATTTCAAATGGAACAAAGTGAACAATAAACAGTTTATGATTGTATCTCTCGTTTCTTCCTGCATCCATTTCCTCTTGTAATGTACAGTGTGTGCGTGTGTGCGTGTGCAGTGTGTTAATACACTGTGTGTGTACGGCAGTGCAGGGACAAGGTTCAGTGGTTCCTAGGCAAAAATATACCATCCACCAGAAGTCCCCCCCCTTTGTGCCCCATCCAGTGTAGCAGTTCCTACCACATACAATGCAGCAGTCTCCCCCCATATTTCTCTATACCAGGAGTGGGCAAACTACAGCCCGCAGGCCAGATCCGGTCCATGGACGTCTTTTGCCTAGCCCATCTGTCAAACAGGGCTGAGCCGAAGAGATAGAAGAGGGTGCGCTATCTATGTGTGCACTGACTGCTGTAGCGCTTAGTCCTACAGCATTCCTCTCTCCTCTCCCCAGCAATGATTTTAACTTCCTGTGATCAGCTCACAGGAAGTGAAACAGTGCTTGGGGAAGGAGAGAGGAACCCTGTAGGGCTAAGTGCTACAACAGACAGAGCCAGACCATGGAAGAGGTAGGTAGGGACAGGAAAAAGGAAGGGGGCATCCATAGAGCGGGATTGTGGGGGCAGCACAGTGTGGGAGGGAGGTTACGGGACAGCACACTATCGGGAATGGGGGTGCTGTAGGGAAATGTAATATGGCAAAAGGTAGGGTATGCCACATTGGGTATGTTACCAGCCCGCTGCATAGTTGAAGATTGTTAAACTGGCCCACAAGAAAACTTTTCCCTCCCCTGCCATATACAGTGCAGCAATACCCTACATAGTGACATATAGTTACTCACAGTGCAGCAGCATCCAACATCTATTATACCCAGGGTAGCTATCATTAATCACAGGGTTCCCCACAACCTGACAAATGCCTCTCCCCCAGCAGTAGTGCTGCTGTGCTGTTCCTTTGCAGGTAATAACCTCTTTCCAACATTTGGAGTCAGCTCTGGGCCCTTCCATCCTATAGCAGTTGCCTCCCCTGCCTATATGGTATATATATCCCAAAACTCACTCAGTTTTAAAAACAACAGTCCAAAAATTCTTTTAATATTTAAAGAGCTTTTTTGGAAGTAGTTTGCAGTGTTAAATTTAACCTCATTCTTAGGTAAATAGCAGGATAAAGGTAACTGAAGGTTTTTATGTTACTTCAAAATAAGAAATATAGAAATACCTGTAAAGTTTATTATCAATAAACTGGATACAAATAAAGTCAGTAGATGTCACAAAACTATTTTTTTGTGAGAAAAAACTACTTCCTTTTTTTTTTTTTGCACGCAAAACCATATGAAGACAGTGATAACATCACATCAGCCAACATGCCAAGCAAGGCAGGAAATTGTACAATTTGCAGTGCAGGCAACACCACGGTTTGTAAAGAAATGTTAATGTTGACTGTTTATTGAAATGTAATTTCTAAATCCATAGCACAATGGATATGTCAGTATAACTCCGGTTATGTGGACCAGGCAAATTTTAAGGAAATCTTTTTTCTGGGGTTTCAATTCTGCCTAATGTAATACAAATACTAGTTGCTCCTATAAGTAAACATATTTCATAACAAAAAATAAATAATTAAATCACAAAAAGGATAAAGCTTGATGCAGATAGGAGCAACTTCTTTGGGCAATAACTGTATGTAATTTTTCAAATGTGCATACAGTGAGTTGAAGACAGATTTTAAAGACGTGTAAATCCCACCACCTAGGGAGTCCACCAAGAAAGTCCCTGCGTTCACAGAAGCACTGCAACTGTATATTGCACGTTCTGACAAATCCCTATGGTAGGCTGTTTTGGCAGTACCAGTATTTTACCTCAAGTGTATTTGGACTTTAATGGAGAAAGGAGTCCCTGGAACCAGGGGGCAGTCCTTCTGTGAACACATGGATTTTATTGGTGGACTCACTAAGACACTTACATGTCTTTAAAATCTGTCTTCAACTCACTGTATGCACATTTACAAAAGGGTATGTCAACCCAAAACATGTTATGATGCACTGTAATAAATTGTAGCCTTGTTACTTTTCTGCACAACCTTGCTCCTCTTTCTTTTGATTTTGTCCCACTTGTTCGTCCTTGTTCAATTAAACAATGCAAACATCTCCGGCACTCCAGTAGATAATAAAATCAATCTTTATTGTTCCAAGTTAAAAACATGATCTATGTTTTACATAAATTTCTCACATAATTCTTTTGTACAAATAAAATTTATTTTTTAGTGTGCACAACATTAAGGGTTCTGTCTCTCTTTTGTACAATATATGTTTTAATGGCCTCAGAGCTCTCTAAACAACTATTCCATTTCTGTTTTCAGAGGTGAAACCTTTGTGTGTGTACAGGTACCAGAGATTAATGGAATACTAAACCCTGCTGATAAAAGTACCAGTAACAATTAGCCTCTGTCCAATCAACTAATGAACCATGACCAGTTGCTGTTTTTGCTGCTTACATAGAATATCTAGGATAGATAGAAATCTGGTGTCCTAGACACAGTGCTATACAGGGCATGCACCAGACATCCAATGATGTTCTGAGCAAACAATTCCTCTCTGTAGGGAATGAATCATTATAATGAAAATATTCAGCAAAACAAGAAAGCACCACTGCAGAAACCATTGCTAATAAGCAAAACGCAACTGTGTATGGGATAGATTGAAAATACTTACTTTCCATTTAGTGATCCTGGCCCATACTGACAATGTCTCTGACACATCAAACTACACAAGCCAAGGTGAGAAAGCTCTAAATGTCACTAAAACACTCAAAGGAAGCTATACTTCCCCTTTTCCTGTTTGTAATCAAAACCAATTGTCTTTCTCGACTTTAATCTTTTGCCAGCTCTAGCACCCATTTTTAAGATGATGTGTCAGCAGGCAGTACTTCTGCAATCGGAAACAAATCAAAGGGTGCATTCCTATAAGACTATATGCAAATCTTGGCACACCCAAAAGTACTATTAAAGAGCAATTAAGCTGATTCTGTTTCTTTGTATTCATGTTAAAGCTAAGCTTTTGGTAATCATATGTGGCAAACATCAAATATCTAGCAAAAACACACAAAAAATAGGGGGCGCTACAAATAATGTGGATAAATGTGAAAAAAGTCCAACAAATCAATAAGTCCAAAAATAAAGTCCAAAATAATTTTTAAAAATGTTTTGATTGCAGCTTTTTCAATGGTGGAGTGTGCTTCAACACTTCTCAAATGGACGACAAAACAGGAAACTGAGAAAAAGCGCAAAAAGAAATACACGGCACTAAGTGCCTTATCAAACAATGCTTTATGGTTGAGTGCAATATCCCAAACGCACCAATAAAAGGGATGGGTGGTGAAATAATTGTATTTTAATGAAAAGCACCCTAAAGTGATATTCAAAATTATGCTCACCAGAATTAACTGAGTTCTGAGCCTTTAATAGTGATAACTAGATGGAATGACAGGTTTCCAACAAGTGTAACAGTCTGAATAAACCAGCTCCACAGATGGTAAATACCAACACTCAAAAAAACCACACAGCTGTAGCAGTAACTTTTGTATCATTCATGATGTAAACACAATCGATTTCCTTGATAAAAATCCATATTTATTGTAATAAAAAAACTTGAAAATAATACAACAGAAAGTTCAAGATAAAAAAAAAGGTCCAAAAAATAGGATATCATACAATGAACTTGATAGTTTTAGCTCTCCTGATGAAGTATAACATGCGAAACGCGTAGAGAGAAATGAACTAATCATATTTTTAATAATTTCTAATCGTTTTTATCCTGGCTGTGTTGAAAAGTTTGGACTGCAGTTCACTGGATGGTCATAAATCGATTTATAACAGTGATATCAAGTTCATTGTATGATATAATATGGTATGGTTTATTCAGACTGTTAAAGCATTGTTTGATAAGGCACTTAGTGCCGTGTATTTCTTTTTGTGCTTTTTCTCAGTTTCCTGTTTTGTCATCAAATATCTAAATTACAAATATCAAAAACGATGACCTAACAATTGAAGCAAAATGCAACACAAAAATTATAGCTATATAGTTATAGGCTTGTATCATTAAGGGGGTTGTATTTCCAAGGGGGAGATACTTACTGATGGATGAGTTAAGCTCCAGCGCTGCCCTTGTTCTCTATACGCTACCGTTTCTTTTGTTCCTTACGACCAGCATGATCCTCTTCTACTTCCTCTCAGTTTTGCTGAATTGTGCAATTGCAGTAGCAAAAAGGTGTAAGCTATACAGAGGGTTAATGGGTTTGAGGTTGTTTAGATTAGGCATATTTAAGGCACAGGGTCATTCACAGCAGCAGGCAATATGGTTGCACAGGTTGTTGTGCTGCACACGTTTGCACCTGCCCCATTCCAGTGGTCCCCCTGCCTGCTGAAAGGAGAGTCAAGAAATAAGTCAGGGTGTGTCTAGGGAAGGCGCCCAGTTTCAAAAGTCGCCCCAGGCACCAGAAGGGATTGGATCTGCCATGTTTAACAGTAATAGAATGTATATATGTTTACAAGAATAAGTATTAATATTACAAATGTATGGACATCCACCGAAACTGTATGAGATAAAGTTTCACAAGCATGTGAAGGGATTCTTTCATGTAAAGCAATAAAGTTGCAGAGTCCCTGTCCTAAGGTGGCAATGAGTAACTCTACTGGCGAGTAAAGTCATTCTGTGTTTTACATTAAGTAAATCTAGATTTACAAAACAACCCCTGATTAGTGTCAGTACTGGTTACACAGTTAGGGAGAGCAGCTTCAGCAGTCCCTGGTAGATACAACTGGTGGTTTGTGGGGACATGAAAGCTAGATGCAGACTATTTGACTACAATATGTACTGTAAATTTACGCAGAGCTGTACAATTCAGCAATATAAATATAGTACAGATATGGGAAAAATGCATCATACAATACAAGTAAAATATCACAAATATACCTCACTTTAAGTGCCAGGTTGTGGTTGACACAAGAGGCTGGAGGTCCCTGCCCCCATAGAGCTTACAAGGGGGTGGTCTGCTCAGGCTGTATTTTATATTGGTGGTAAAGTTAATATTTTGTACCGGCTGTGGTCCTAGAGGTCCACGGGTAAGCAAGGGCTAACTATCCCTTACATTTCTGTAGCTACACCTCTGACTGCAGAACCCGTTCTCAGAGTGTTTCAAGGTATTTATTTCTTGGTAAATAGGAGTATAAAAACTAATTAACAGATAACACTAGAAAATGCAAACAATATAAAATTACTGTCACACAATGATTTTTTTTTTTAAGCTGCAATTAAAATAGAACTGCCCACACACTAACAGAAGACATGACAAGGGATACATGCTCATTATTAATTATAGCTAAGACATATTCTTTACTCATCACATACAAATACCATAGGTCTGTAGGGTCACCACCAGAATGAGCCAATAAATTTCACACTCCCTCCTTTATTCTGACACACAATCAATTTACAATGGCCCCCTGGCACATAAATGTTATTATTTAGCAGTAAGCTGCCATAAAGCATGCCTCGACTTAGTTTCCATTTGACAGATCTTTCTATGTAGACAATATATTAGCTAACATGTTCCAATGAGGCTGAATCATTTCTAGAGAACAGATCCATACCAACGACAGTGAACAAACCACTTGGCTCATTGAGTCACCAATCTGTCTAATATATCTTAGGTAAACACATATTAACCCTTTTACTGCCCCCGTAGATTCTACAATGGTGTGGCACTCCACATACTATGCCAACACTGCAAATTCAACAGCACTGGTGGGAAAAAAAATAACAGTCAGAGTGGCTGCCCTATCTACCCTTGTAAAGCCTCATTGTGCATTAGCTTGCACTAAATTGCCCCTATAAATGATAATAAATCAATGCTTCCCCCCTGACAGCCACAGTTTGCCACATTTATTTTCCAGTTTCCCTCAGTTTGTCCCACATTGGCCTTCAGTGCACACGTTTACTAAAATATACCCCTTGCCCTATCTTATATTGCCTTGGCATAGATTTTTTTTTTATATTCAAACCAGGATCCCTGTGGGTCTGCACTCTGAATAGGACTTACATTATTACACTGAGTAAGAGTGATTTCTCCTCTTGTTTTAACGTTTTAGCTTCTTTGCATTTGATTGCGTTGTATAGCTGTTAATATATGACAAGGGTGGCAAACCTTTTTGGGACTCCGTCCCAAAAAGGTGACGTCACTACCAGCGCCGTCCCCTGAAGCGCCGGCGCTGATGAGTGATGTCATCATGCCTGCGTCTGGAGAAGATGTGTCAGGGGAGGAGAACTCCCCTGTGAGCAAGTGCTCCTTCAGTGCAGGCCATGAATCCAGCCTGAAAACTGTCAGATCGGGTCCTCCGCCTGTACAGAAAGCAAATTAGGCAACGGCTCACGTGCCAACAGAGAGGGCTCTGCGTGCTCTCTTTGGCACGCGTGTCATAGATTTGCCATCCCTGATATATGATGTATCATAGGAATATCCACTTAACCTTTGAACATACACTATATACAGTATTGTGCTTTCTCCGGTCCAGTGTATATTATTTAATTACTGGTTATATTTGACTATGTCTCACATTCAACTTACCTTTTATGAATTTGATCTATATCACTCTTTATGTGTACATTTCTTACTATGTGAATTTTTGCACTCACTGTCACTTTAAGATGTATGCACTATCTACTCTTTAAAAACAATCTATTTGGTTACATTGTATCTATGACTAAGTGTTGTTTAGCATGAAACACATACAGTATGTTACTTTGTATTCTTTAGCTGTGCCAGATTTTACATTTCTACAGTAAAGCAAGTTTTACAGCCTTTGGAGTGCAGATATTTATTTTGTTTCTGTTTATTTTAGGCTGGTCTGCCCTAGACTGCCTACATATGGAATCAACCTTCTGTAACCTAGATATTTCCTATTCTGCATCTGTAACATGATACCACATCAGTTCTTTCAGTCCAAAAAAAGTATAGCTACTGCCTCATCAAAGGATATAATTTTGTATTAATAATTATCCGGACATCCCCTGATATAGAGTCCTGTGCTCTTTAGATCACATTGCAGTTATCTTTTTATCTGTTGGGTAAACAGACCCACTCCTAGTCACACTGTATACTGTGAAACATCTGATAATACATATTCATGAAATGTTCCAGAAAGTCAAACACAAGTAAATGTGTTAAATAAAATATTACACTTTCCATAAATCGTTCAGACATTTTGAAAACATAGATTAAATATAGAAATGGCATAAAGATTTATAGGACAGTTTCATTTTCTGGAGTTGCTTTCTCTATAAAATAGGAGTACATTGGTAACTTATGTTATAAACTCACTCTTAATGGTAAAGGAACAATTGAAACTGCTCTATTGCCTTGTCTGTGCCATAGTTCAACTCTAGCTGGATGCTAATTTAAGGGTTTGGGGTTCTTATGATTTGTTTTTGATGTTTTAATCTTTAAAGTTATTGTTAACACACAAATGGCTGCTCTGTGCATAACAGAGCATAACAGAACAGAACTCACGCAGCATGGAATAAATAAACTAAAGTTGCAGAATCTTTTCCAGAACTATGCCAAGAAACAGTATAGAGACATGAGGAGATCTATTTGGGGGTCTAAGCCCCTCTATAGGCTCTGTCTACAGTGTCAGTTTATTTAGTGGTTTTACAGGAACATTAACTATAGTAACAGACTGGATGGTGATGGCTGTGAGTTTCAATATCCGTAAGACAACCCTTTGCATGTAGTAGATTAACAGGTGAATGTCCTGGGTACCTTTCAATTGACAACAAATAGAAATTCTAAAAAGAAAAGGTTCCATTTTGTTATAAAGAACTTACGGAACCAAAATCCTCCATGTTTTCTTATACAACGATCTGAGCAAATTGAAATACTTCTTACAGGAAGTTAGATCAACACTAACATTTAAATCATGTTTTTTTCCTAGATAGATATAAAGCAGCAGCAAAGTTACTGATACAGCCTTTGTCTTTTCTCAGATAAGTTATGTCCATTCAAGGGTACCATACACTCATCTCTTTTTAGGTAAGTCGTGCCATCCTCCTGACTTTGTGGCTTTAAAGAGCTAAAATCTAGTAAATAAACATAACCTGAAAGATTGCTGCTTCTAAACCTTTTTAAAGGTTTCAAGAAAGAACAGCATTGTGATATGCCATTTGTTATACCACATTTGAAACATGAGATATATATTCTGCAAAGGGTGTACATACCCTTGGAAATCAAATCAAGTTACCATGGTTGAAAAATGGAATCCACTGTGTAAATTTCTGTTTTAAAGGGGAAGTAAAGCCTAAAAATTATTTCAGCTAGAAGCCTTATAGACCTTCGATTCTTATGTAGAAAAAAAACTGTAGAACATTATATATACTGTATATATACAGTATATATATATATATATATATATATATATAAAAATGTCTGTGAAGTTGTCGGCTGGGCGGCTCCATGTTTTGCTGTACTGTAGACACTGTACATGCTCAGTATACTTTGTCTCCTATAGGTGTGCCCTAATTAGGGACTAACGCAAAATAACCTGACTATAAACTCATGATAACGCTATCAATGAAATCTGACATTGAAGTCAAATTAATCAAGAATAAAGAAATACTGAATTCTCTTCAAATCAAACAGAAGAAACTATTCCTGCATTTAAAGGTTGCCTCCCATTTATTTAAAAGCAAACAGTTTGTGTATGCGGAGTACAACAGGGTTGATTATCAAAATACTTTGATACATATGCAGTAGATTCTCTGCTTCCAGTATAATCTTGCTCTCTTTTTTTGAAGTGGAATACTGGCGTTTCACATGTTAAATGAGATAAGAAGGAATCCTAAACTACAGATCAAGTTTACCTAATAGATCTAAATAACTGTTTCATTTTACCACTTTGAAGGAAAATTACTAGGAAATAAGCTAACCATACCATCCCTTTAACCAGGTGTGGCTCAGTAATAGAGCTGTGTAGCTGTATTTTCATTGCCCTGCAAGATGCATTTGTAAATGATGCACGTTATAAAGGCTTATTCATGAAAGTGTGAATTCCCAGGTGTAGCAAATTCATATGTTGCTATGCTTGTTGAATTTGGAGCAATACACCTTGTTGAATTTGCTGCTTTGACACAACCCAACATTCTGTAAATAGTCAAATGTCATATGCAAAGTAATACAAAAAGGTGAGCAAGTTTGTAACCGTCATAAAATATCAAATTGGATACAAATTCTCCACATCATTGTTTGCTGAATACACAAAGTTGTGGAAGTGGTGAATAGACGCAAATTCATACATTTACATGATTGTTCGCATTTTGTTTAACTACCAAAGTGTTTAGATGGAGCTGCAGATAACCATGTTTTATGAAGAGAAATAAATTACTAATTATCCATACTGCCTGTATGTTTTATAGATTTTTCACTGATGAAAGGATGAACTGGTAAAACCATACCTTTAAAACTAATATGTATAAAATACACATAATGCAGGTCTGATAGGACATTAGCTCATTGTATAGCTGGACTGAAAACCATTGTAATCTATAGTGCAGTCTCAGAGCACATTAGTAACAAGCTTTGAAGTGTGAGGGAGGGGTATGTTTTTTTTGTTTTTTTTTTTATAAATACATCATATGAAATTGCAGTTGTCTTACATACAATCCACAATGCAGTGATCTGGGCTATAAGTTAGATTTATTTACCAGTTGTACCAATATTTTTAAGTCAAATTGTTTTTCCCCAGTCCCTTAGAAGTACAGATTGAGCATGTGCAGGGTCACTGACCAAGGAAAGAGGCCTATATAGAGAATAAAGATGTCTGCCTCCAGTGGCTACTTTACAGGCATCAGTATTCACTTGCTGTTGGGCTGTAGCACTTATGAGCTGTTGTAATAAGCCCTATACATAAGGCACATCATTCTTAGCTTAAGTTTTTCTGAGGCTTTAGTTCCCCTTTAAAATGAAACCACTACTATTTGCTCTAATACAGCAGTGCTAAACAACTTAATGGCTTTACTTTAAAGGTATTAGCTGTCTGAGCAAATTTGAGTTGAAAAGCTTAGCTTTGTTATTCTGTGCTTGGAGTTGGCAGGAGAATGACTGATACATCACAAATCTTAACTGCACAAATGTACTGTGATGTATAGAAATATACTGTATACATACCAACATCTAGAGCAGGGGTCTGCAACCTATGGCTCTTGAGCCAGATGTGGCTCTTTTGATGGCTGCATCTGGCTCTTTGACTGTAAAGACCGGTGCTCACATGCAAGCACCGTTTGTTACGGTCTGCCTGCTAATATCTGGCAAGCGCTGTAGAAACAAAGCTCTCTCAGCGCTTCCGGGTTGCTAGCCAATCCAGAGCCGCTGACCTATGTGATGTCACATATGATATTAGTAGCTCCGGATTCAAAAGGGCTGAGCAGAGCCGCACGTATATGGCTCTCTCAGCCAAAAAGGTTGCTGACCCCTGATCTACGGCGAAATGTATTAATCTTGGAAAAGCTCATTTTCACTTTTCCGAGTTTAATAATTGAGCGAATACCCAGAAGTTTCTCGTGGTAAGTATTGCGAGATTTGTTGCAATCAGTACTTGCCGAGAGAAACTTTTTCTATTTAATATTTCCATGGAAAGAGTAGCCATAAGACATTAGTGCAGTATGGCTTTACATTAGTGTAATATAGCTACTTTTCCATGGAAATATTCAATAGAAAAAGTTTCTCTCAGCAAGAATAGATAGCAACAAATTTCGCTATACTTACCGTGAGAAACTTCCGAGTGTTCGCCCGATTAAACTCAGAAAAGCCGAAACGGCTTTTCCGAGTTTAATAAATTTCACCCTACTAGAGTTAACAAGCAGAGTTCTGCTGCATTAATGTAACAGTGTATAAAGATTACCTTTGCCACCACTCCGGATGATGGCTTCACTCGAGAGCAGCGTACTCCCATTGGAAATTCCTTGATTGGGTCTGTCAGGAGGTTTATTGTTTTGATCTTTTTTTGTATCCTTTTTCAATTCCTGAAGGAAAAAAAAGAAAGTGCTTTGAGTATTACATAGAACAATAATGCAATGAATAAACTCAGAAAATTCACCCAATGCCAAATGTGTAGCGCCTGTTAGTCAAATGTCACTGATTAAAAGTCAATTCAGGATCCTGCGCTCAAACCACTAAGGTGCCTGCTTCTGCGCCTCAATTATTTGTCACACTCACAACTCCATATACGATATGGTGGGTGGTAGCGCTGGAAAACAGTAAACAGAAAGGGCAAAGAGAGATGCCCCTAGTGTGATACAGTTTTTGTACCAAACTATGTGCTTATAAGGTGCCTTGTATCAATAAACTTTAGGGAAAGATGTTGGTGTTGCCGTGGATTTGGCTGTTATGTGGAGCTTGGGAGACAGTGCCGATTGTGCTTCTATCTCTACTCCGTGCAGTTACTCCTTACGTCACAGGTGCTGGTGTCGTGCGGGGGTGTGTGTGAGCACCCCCTTAGTGGATTGCACTTACCAGAAGAAATGAATAAATGCGCATGTAATTAGTATCCTGGACGTCTCTCCCTCTCATTCATCTGGACCTCATGCGTGTGTTGCAGAAGGTTACACAGCGCTGTACAATCCAGTAATAATACAGACGAGGGTAAAGTGCCAAACAAATAATAGGTGAAGTAAAATACATATAATCCAGAAAAAAACATCACTCTAAGTGCCAGGTCATGATTGAAACAAGAGGATATAAGTTCCTGCCCCACAGAGCTTACAATCTAAGTAGGAGGAAGCCTTATATCAACATATAGGAGGGTAACAAGTGCCGTTGGATAAAGTACCAGTTCCTTTGGCTGTAGGTGCCAATGAAATAAGAAAATAAATATAGATTTTGAATATAATTGCATCAATATTAATATAGACATGAAAACCAGTGTTAGTGCTCCAAGAGGTAAGATTTTAATGTAGATTTGAAGATATTGATGGATTGCTCTTGGCAGAGGTAGAAGGGTAGAGAATTCCAAAGATATGGGGCAGCAAGAGATCCTTTGCAGTCTGGCCAGTCATGATTGGTTACATGAAGTCAAAGATCACATGTACATTATTTTTTTTTTTTGTGCAATACTACAATACAACGCAGAATATATATAAAAATAGAGCTGTATATACTCAATTTAATTTAAACAGGATTTTAGATAACTAATGAGGCATGTATCAGATCCATCCAGAATGGAATGCAAATTTTAATTAAATGTCTTTTTTTTTTTATAGAAAAGTGGCACTGCTTTAATCCACATCCTCTGGCAACCATATTCTAAAACTAAGTGTGATTTTAAAGAATAGACAAAACAAGTTATAATAGACATTATGGAAAATCACACAGAGGAAGAGCATGTGGAAAGGAGCTGACATCTTTTATAATGAGGAAGTCCCTATAGATTTGGGACTTTTTTATTTGCAACTCCTGCAAATTTTACATTGCTACATTTACCAAAATACATTCTGTTTACAGACAACATATGTATAATTAGTAATAGATTTCTTTCATTTTCCAGCAGTAATGTTCGGAATTAAATTCTCTCACAGAAACAGAATTCATGATCATCAAACTGTCATTCAGGGTTTCTTTGATGTTGGAAAGCATAGCCCTTTAAAATTGTAAAGATTTCCAGTACCGCTAACAACACTAATTAGTATCGTAGTAGCATTAAAAAAAAACCTCTGATTTACTGATATACTTTAATTCTTAAAGTTAGAGTTCTACAGAATACAATAGGCAGTGGGGGTTTGTTTATTTAATGATAGAAATGTTGGCTGCAAACAGTATAAAGAAGAATCAATACAAATCAGGAATTTAACTTTGAACGCTAGCTTGTTTTAAAGTACTGTTAAAGTAAATATCCACACCAGATTTTCTTCTTTTTATATCCCTTTAGAATGTGCCTTGCCTAGAGACTGTAAAGACCGGTGCTCACATGCAAGCACCGTTTGTTACGGTCTGCCTGCTAATATCTGGCAAGCGCTGTAGAGACAAAGCTCTCTCAGCGCTTCCGGGTTGCTAGCCAATCCAGAGCCGCTGACCTATGTGATGTCACATATGATATTAGTAGCTCCGGATTCAAAAGGGCTGAGCAGAGCCGCACGTATATGGCTCTCTCAGCCAAAAAGGTTGCTGACCCCTGATCTAGGGCGAAATGTATTAATCTTGGAAAAGCTCATTTTCACTTTTCCGAGTTTAATAATTGAGCGAATACCCAGAAGTTTCTCGTGGTAAGTATTGCCTAGAGAGTGATTTGAAAAATCTTTGCTTTACCAGTCAGAGGATAATCAGCACAGAAAGACACCGTGCCATATTCTGTCCCAGGTGGTTATGGGCTATATGTATACCTCTTTTCAGCAATGTAGCTTGGCGGCACAGACTGCTTGTGATAAAAGACTTGTGCAAAGGCAAATAAAGAAACATTTAAATAGCAATTTGTAAATAAACATGTTTAGACATGAATAAAACAGTGCGGTGCTGTGTATGGATATGTTAGATATCAAATAGAATTATCTGAAAATCGAAAATCGGGGGCGATGATACTGTCCTTTGATTCTGTTTTGTGTAAAGCACCCAGCCATTGCTATTGCGTTTAACTAAACTTTAGAGAATTTTAAAACAAATGCATTTTATATTAAAAAAAAAAAAAATGGCCCTGGAAACAACTAAATCCCCTGCCTATATAATATGTACATCCCTGATTGAAATGATTATGTATAAATAAATTTGGGTCATTTTTATTTTTGGTGCTTTTGGCCCTTTAATTAATCACTTAACCTGACTTCTCATTCAGACTGATAAAATAGAACACATGGCCATAAATTACATACTATATCTGCCATTTGTTTCCCTTATATATTACTCATTGCTTCAAAATAAATTGCTTTCAGAGATGAATCTGGAGGTTTATAGACAAGAAATCTTGTTAGCTATATGACAATTTACTGAGTCAAACATTCAGGCAATTTGTACCATAGGCAATACTTTATGAGAAGAAGTGGGCAGACTGTAATAAATAACACAATGGAAGTAAAGGGCTCTTAATTGTGCTAAGTAATTTAAAAGTAGAAACTGCAAGCTGTTACTGAGACAAGCCGGTCTTTGTGTCTCTGGGTTATTGCATTTGAGATGACATTTCACAGTCATCTGCATAAATATTCATGTGGAGCAAAATGATTCACATTGAGAAGGTAACACCTTCTTCAAATGAACTATTGTCATGTGAACTGAGTGATTCAGCAATGCAATCCCCAGAAAGTCTGATAAATTAATGTTAAAGGGACAAATAAACAACAATAGAATTTGTGTGAATAGAACAAAACACACTTTCCCTGTAGGAAATCTGGGTGGATGCGCTGGTAGGGGAATAAATGGAAGACAAGGGGACAACCCATAGTGTGATATTGTAAATGAATCAATATTGTGTGACAATGGTGAGCATATAGTGGTGAGATTCAAGTTGAATAATGGAGTGTCAGTGCAAGTTGGTGACACAGTATTAAACACTTAGTGCTTATAGCAACCACTCTGGGTACATATGGATGTGCTTAGGGGACCCAATGGGTGTTTTTAGTACTCTATAACGCTGATACAGTGCGGCAGTACCCCCCTTCAGTTATGCACTTACCAGACCTTGCTGGAATTCAAGCACTGAGCTGATTTATTGGTTCTCCGGTGGTCACCTTGCTTGATTTGATCCAAAAGCCCTAAGCACATCCATATGTATCTTGAGTGGTTGCTATAAGCACCAATTGTTTACTACTGTGTCACCAACTTGCACTGACACTCCATTATTCAACTTGGATCTCACGACTATATGCTCACCATTGTCACACAATATTGATTCATTTACAATATCACACTAGGGGTTGTCCCCTTGTCTTCCATTTATTCCCCTACCAGCGCATCCACCCAGATTTCCTACAAGGAAAGTGTGTTTTCTTCTATTCTTCAAAGGGATAAAGGCAAGTTATCCCAGTGGACTGCTTTGCTGGACTTATCATTCCTACATTAAGGGTTTGGACTATTTATTTTCACTTTTATTTCCTTCACTTGGACTTTATTGAACTTGGTTGTACATATTATTCCATCAATACATTAGGGCGCTGTACTGTTTAGACATCCCTCCACAGGTTGTCAATTGTTTAATAGAATTTGTGTGGCCTGCACACTGACAACAGTTATTTGTTGCATTATAAGTTTATTGTATCTATTCCCATCAAGTATTGCTAACAACATTTGCAAGAGAAGACTTGTACTATGCATGTACGAGAGTGAATATACAGTAAAGCATTTTAAATCTGTGGTCAAAGTAGACATTTCAAAACACAGAAAAGCCCAAGGCCACGATGCCATTCATGGTTCCACTGTATTTTCCCAGAATGAGCAGCTATCTAACTGCTGTAACAATGTATTATACCAGTGCTTTTTTTGTAAAAAAAATATTTTCCGGTACTCATTAATTAATTTCTCATTATTTCTAATGCATTTCTTTGTAACCCCAACATTAATTAATTAAAGACTGTCAGAGATTTTCCGGTACGCCGTACCGGCGCGTACCATCACAAAAAAAGCCCTGTATTATACTATAAAATAATAACATATTGACAAGTGTTACTTTATTAAAATAACATAGTATGCCACACATCTACAACTATTCTCTGGAGCTGGAGATGTGTGTACTTTTAAAATGATTGTGGACAGGCAGTAAGTGAGCGGCTCACTGCCCTCAGCTGCCATAACATAATGTAGGACAGAATTCTTGGCACGTCTGCCAGGACAGGCACCTAAGGGTAGAAAAGCATTCTGCTACCCACAGCCAGCAAGACGATATATACAAAATGGATTTGTTTTCTTTGTGTAGACATTCTAGTGCTTATGTGACTTACCATGTTCCGGAAAGTGATAATTGCCAGGAGCAGAGATGCTCTTTTATGAACTTTTCATAATTAACTGTGTGAAATGACCTGAAACTATACAGCAGCCCTACAGTAAGTGGAGCCTGATTGTAAGCTCACCTTCCCATCTGAGGTGATGACTATGAGGGGGTGAGCACAAGTGGGATAAAGTTGTTTGTGTTGGAAGCAGAGGCGTATGTATAGCGGTCGCCGGTTACTTTGTAATATGACTGGTAATAAGGTAGCTTTTCAGTGTCACACTGGGGGAAATGTAATTCAGAAATCAACTTGCTAAATACAATGCACTCTTCCTTTGCCTTGGTCTCTATTCCCTTTATAATTAGAGTCATTTAATAAAACAGTGTCTATCTGCACTTGTTACAACAGCAAAAGATAGATAAACAGAACTGCTTGATTACACTTAAAACTGAAACAATTACTTCTGCTATGTACTGTGACATACTAAGATAAAATGTCACTAATTTTGTATAAAATGGTGTAATGTATAAAGGATGTAATGTGCAATATATGGTATGGTTTTTCAAATTCTGTCATTGTGTGCAGCATACTGGAGCAGCATGTAGTATAGAGAAAGCAGCAGCCAGTTCTGGAAGAGTTAATCCAGAATCCTAACCTGTGTTCCCAGGTGAACTAGTCCCCCACAGTACATACATGATTGTTATAACTTATATCACTACAATGAGTACAAAAAAAAAATGACAAGACAGAATTACAGCGGCTCCAGATTGGCTAGCTACCAACATCACATGTGATGTCAGCGGCTCTGGGTTGGCTAGAAACCCAGAAGCGCTGAGAGACCTATGTCTCTACAGTGCCTGCCAGCATTCAGCTGGCAGACTGTAACGAGCGGTGCTTGCATGCAGTTTGCAAGCCAGATGCAGCCATCAAAAGAGCCACATCTGGCTTGCAAGCCATAGTGTTGGCGACCCCTGTTTTAGACACTGGTCATATATACTGGAGTGTAATTAACACTCAATGTAACAAACATTTTAACTTTCTTAAAGTACTATTGTGCTTACATCTTAAGTTTTACTTTTTGTAGGGGTTAATTTATCTCTCTAACAATTTTTTCATTTCCAGCAAGTCTGTAGGACATTTGCCACTTGCCATTGTAATGTAATGTAATATAATGTAATTTTTTTTTTTATAATTTCACTCATTTATTGCCGTATACAATATATTCTCCAACTCGACTACTTAAAGACTTCTCTAAGTAAAAAAAAAAATTCCAGGAGCAAAGAAATGTAACAAGTATATTGTGACTCATTTATTTTCCCTTTTATTCCCTTACCTGAAAAAATTCTTTAACTAAAAAGAAAATCCCAGGAGTAAAGTATTTTAAAAGGTAAAATATAATGTGACTCATTTATGAGTTTCATTTCTTATTATGGTTCACTACATTTAACCCAATATTTTGTATCTTCTCACTTGTAAAATAAAGTCTAATTTACACCTCCTACATGAAATATTTAAACTTCGGAAAGAGAATGACTCAAACACAGAACAAAAGAGGTGGCGTTTTAACTATTTTACTGCTTGGAGTCTGGTAAAAAGCAGTGGATAAGAGGAAAAAAACATGATTGCAATAGCAGGCAAGGAGATAAACAAATATTAAAAGGGAAAACAATAAATTGTAAACTTAATGTTTACAAACGTAATTAAAAAAAATGCTTTTAAGCTTACAATCAAAAAATTTCCTCTGCCAACAATGAAACAGTTTCTTCTTTAAAAGGTAAACACTGATGTGGAATATTTAACAAATTAGTTAATTAACAGTGACTTGGATTTTAGTCCTACCTAGATACATAATATCGATGATGGCAGTGGCATATGTACATACCTGGGAACCTCCAGGAGCCCAAAGCCCTGGAGTTCCTGTCCCAACCTTAAGTAGACAAATTAGGGGTCAAAGCGAAATGGTGTGAATTGTGTCATTGTGGGGCTACACAAATTGGGAGCCAACTGGGTAGTTTTGGAGCCTAAGAGGGATGGATTTGGAAAAGGAGGGGTGGAGCCACTCAGATGTGTGCTAGAGAACTTGAGGGCTTCCATGAGACCCAGGGGGGTTATTCACTATTTGACTGTCGAATTCGCAAACAGCGGATTCCCATAGCAAATCCGCGTCAATTTCCCAATTGTAAAGTGCAACAAATTTTTTAATGCTAAGATTGTGACAATTTTCCCATAATAAAGTTGCGACTGCGACAATAATTTCATTATAAAGATGCGACTGCGACAGTAGCAGCCTATTGCAACTGTCTTTATCTGGCAAATTCGCACCCATACGCAACAATTTGGACTTTAGTGAATAACCACCCCCCCAGAGTTTGCTTTGCAAATCTGGAGTCTCTGGGTGAACCCCGTGAAGTTCCCAGCAATGCGCATGTAAGCCATATGTGCTGTAGGGTGTACCTATCATAAAGACAGGGGAGGCAGCTGCTAATGAGACTTTGAAAAAAATGGGCCCAGAGCTGCCTTCAGACTGCTGGAGACAGTTAATTTCAAACAACTTTACAGTGTAAAGGGGGACCCTACGCAAGGCTGTTATGGGGCCCATACTGATGACCTGCTGCATTTGGAAGGTTAATTTCTATTCAAGCATTTATCCGATACTATGGAGTTATTTAATAATCATTGTTAATAAAATTACTGTTATATCCGGTTACATTACCATGTACCATTTGTTTATACCAGTGGCCACTTTATTTAAAGGTGCTGTCCTAGAAAACACAAGCCATAAAGAAAACTGGGCTACCAGATATTTCTGTTCTCAGTGCAGAAAGTTGGCAATAATGCAGCAGAGTCATGTATGCTACTTTTCACGTTGTTAAATACATAGCATGGCGTCTGAAGAGTCCTATATACGTGTCACGAGCCTTACATTTCCTGCCGTTTGTATTTAGGCATCTATAGGCGTAAAACAAAAATTGAAGTCCCTGTAGTCAGCGTATTGTCAGATTGTAAAAGAACATTTGTTTTAAATCTAAGATATACATATTCTGAATTGCTTCCAAATGAGCTGCTGTTGTCTGCTAAGTTTTACAGAATCTATTTTAACAAAACAATTCATCAGAGTTTGAATTATACTTGTTCCATTTCCTGCCTTATTTTGTTCCCAGTACACAATTCCTACAGTACCTAGGTTCCCTCCCACACGCCGTTTTAATAACCAGCTTTTCCTTGCTATTAACAAAGCCCTTGGAACACTGTATTGCTTACTGCCATACTCACCGCTAGGAAAGTGATTGTTTCTGTAATAATTTATTGCTAAACAGCACAGAAAGCTGCAATTTTTACATACATAGTGCATTCCCTTTAAAGGTTCTGTTTAACAGAATTTCAACTGTTCAAATTATATTATTTTCTTTATTAGCAACACCTACATTGGGGACTGAAAGAACTGTGTGAACTGAGATACACCCTACACACTATTCTACATACCGCATATTTTCCTATATCGACTATGTTTTATTGCTTGTTGAAGTGATCTCCAGAAAAAATAAACTTTATTTGATCCTGTTCCTCCAATAAGAATTTTAAGTTAAATCTTGATTCGTTAAAGAGAACAGAGGACAAATTTCAGGCTAAACTTCAAGGAGGGGGTACCCCAATACACAATCCACACAGGCTGGTGATCCTGGAACTCCCTCTTCCTGTGACAAGCTACAGGACCATCAGACCCTGTAGGTACAGCATTGCTCCCTGCTTTATTCAAATAGCTTGCCTATTATGGCTCTATAGCTGGTGACCCCTATGCAGCAAAGTGTCAGCCAGTCAGGATTGCATCACATTGGAGAAGAATGACATCAGAACTTGTGCTTAAGGGTGAAATTCAGGAACGATCGAAGTACCCTTGCGAAGCTTCTCATCACTTCGCTGACACGGGTACGCGCTCACTGGTCTCCTGCACTCAGAGATCAGCAAATGCTGTAAAGGTACTTTGGCTCGGCGACTCGAGTGATCGCGAGGTGAGCCGAAGTACCTTTAAAGTTAAAGCGTTTGCTGATCTCCGCTTGCAGGAGACCAGTGAGCGCGTATCTGTGTCGGTCAAGTGATGAGAAGCTTCGCAAGGGTGCTTCGATCGTTCCTGAATTACCCACTAAATACCTTCTACTACATCATGAAAAATGCAGACATTTGCAATTTCTGTAACATGGTAACAATGCATTAAATTCTTTTTTACAAAACCCAAGGATGATTGGTCACCAAGTGGTTTTTCTGTCTGCCCCTACTACCCTCTTGAGTGGCAAGGCATCATGGGAATTGTAATTTTTCTTAACAAGCTAGTATATATGTAATACTCAAAGTTAAAAATAAAGTGTTTTGGTGAAACAATGATACAAGCAGGAGCTATTTTCACAGCAATACTTTTAGGGCGAAATGTATTAAAATCGTTAAAAGTACCAAAACTGCGATATCGAACGATTTTTACCGATATCGTGATATCGATATTACCGATATCACGATATTGCCGATAACAAATTTTTCAGCCATTCTGCCATCGAAATCAATGGTTCGTTCGAATTTTGATATCGCGATATCGATATTACGGATATTGATAAACTTACGATATCGGTAAAAACCATTCAATATCGCGATTATCGATTTCAATAAATTTCGCCCTTACAGTAGTAAAAAAGTTTCAAAGTGTAAATATAAAATTAATTTTGTTTTCAAAATCAGATTTGTGTTTAATAAAGGATAATGTACTTCCTTCTGTAAATAAAACACCTGTATTAAAGGACTCAGCCTGGTACTTTTATATAGTCATGGAACTCCTTGGTGACTCTTATTATTTTTGTAAAGGGGATGCAACAAATGCAGTGGAGTACACACACCTGCATGGGCATATATACTATATACACAGGGAGAGAGCTGCCCCCCCCCCCCAACTGCCAGAAACAGTATAACATTATGTCAGTGGAGGGAGCTTTTTCAATGGAGCTGGTTCCAGTGTACATATACCACTGTAACGCTAGCGCATACGGTCCAGGCACCATGTGCTAGCACCCACTACCCCCTACCTGGTATGTGAAAAATGGTCCGTGGACCAATAAGGTTGGAGACTGCTGTTCTGGCAGCTGCCACCCCAGTCTAGATGGTACATACGTCCCTGAAAAGATGAGCTTCTACCAGATATCATCAATTAGTGGAGAAATATTTCACTATTCCTTCCCCTGAATATAAAAATAAAATAAACAGAGTATCTAAAAAATCTTTGTTTATCGGCTATTGGATAAACAGATCCAGTCTGAAACATTGCCACTATGCTTGGGAATGAAATAATACAGTTCGGGTACATTCATTAACATGGAAACAAGCAAATGATGCATGATTAAAAATCTTGAAAAAAAAACCCTCAGTTTTAAGATTATAGTGATAAAAGAAAATATCATTAATTACAGTGAACCAAGGTGTCATGCAATTAATATAATTTAGAAGAAAGCAACCATTCGCATGAATGTATACAAACAAGAGTAAACACTAATTTTCCTGCATTCGTTGGTGAACTTTATAATCTCCCTGAAAGTAATTCAGTGTTTCCCAACAAGTTTACAAGTGGTTTTTAATCAGTGATGCATTTTCCTGAAAGACATAGCTCTTAATGTTGCACTTTATTTTAAATTGTGTCTATAACGCGCAAGATATTTAGCTTTTTCTAACTTTAAAAATTGGACTTCTTGAATATGCATTATCTAAAGCAATGTAGAAAACAATGGGATTGATGAGGTGTATTTAACAACATGGCTGCTATCAGTAAAGATAAAAACAGACAAATCTGTAAAATTCATATGTTTAACTTGAACAACACATGAATGAATAACTGCCATGTTAATCTAAATGGGAGTTTATTTTCTGCTGTTTTAAAGGCAGTTTATGGTGTAGTATGGTAAGTAAATTGTTCCTGGGTCTGAGATAGGTGTAATAATGGGTACTTTAGCACAGGTTCCTTCACTGGAGAACTGTGAAATCTCCCTGGAGTTTAACTCACAAAACAATGAAAAATAATGAAACCAGCCAATGCAGCTGTGCTGCAGCACTTTAAAGGGGGGAAATTCAACATTGTGTGAAGTAAGCTCCGAATCCTTCGGCTCACTTCGCACAGACTGTTATATGCCGAGACTGGAATCCCTTTAAAGCAGTGTTTCCCAAATGCCGGGTCGCGACCCGGTACC